>JAJIBD010031932.1:0-61867 GCA_021461705.1 Cryptotis parvus | reverse complement strand
TCACTCTCACTCAGATTTGAAGGACAGATATAGAGCTTCTTGGATAAACAACAGCTTAGGAACTTTGTAAACTCAAAACCAACTTTAAAAAGTAGGACTGAAAGATCTACTCTAAGACGAGACAAAAGCCAACGAACAACAAATCTATACAGAAAAATGGCACAAAATCCCATGACAATAATCTCTCTCAATGTCAACTGTCTAAATGCACCAGTTAAGAGACACAGAGTGGCAAAATGGATCAAAATTTGAATCCAACATTCTGCTGCCTTCAAGAAACACACATAATAATAGGAGCAAAGACAGGCTCAAAATAAAAGGCTGGAAAACAATCCTTCACTAAAACAACCCCTCCAAAAATGCTGGGGTGGCCATACTGGTGTCCAACAACATAGACTTCTGGATGAAGAAAGTCAGAAAGGACAGTGAATGTCACTTTTTTATCATCAAGGGATACATGTATCAGGAAGAAATCACGCTACTAAATATATGTGCACCCAGTGAGGGGCCAGCAAAATACCTAAAACAACTACTAATAGACTTCAAAGAAGACATTGACAGCAACACAATTGTAGTTGGAGACTTCAACACTGCTCTATCAACCCTGGATAGATCAAGATTGAAACTTACCAAGGAAATACTGGCCCTAAAAAGAGATGGAAGGAAGAGGACTGGTAGACATATATAGGGCATTTTATCCCCCAAAAGCTGAAGACACTTTCTTCTCCAGTGCAATGGAACATACTCCAAGATAGATCACGTGCTGAGCCATAAATCGGTGCCTCCATAAAATCAAGAAGATAGAAATTGTGCCAACTATTTTTTCAGACCATGATGCACTGAAAATAGAAGTTAATCGTACACAAAAATGGAGACTAATGCCAAGCACTGGAAACTAAACAGCTCACTGCTGAACAACCAGCAAGTCATAAAAGAGATCAAAGAGGAAATACAAAGATTTTGTAAACAAATGAGACTGAAGACACAAATTACTAGAACTTATGGGATACAGCAAAAGTAGTGTTAAGAGGCAAGTTCATAGCTCTTCAAGCATTCATCAGAAAAGAAGAAAAGGCTATCACAGACAGTCTGACTTCACAACTTTAGATCTTAGAGAGTGATCAACAAAAGGAGCCCAACCCAAGCTGAAAGAAAGAAATAATAAAACTTAGAGCAGAAATCAATGAGATGGCATGTCAAAAAACAATCCAGAAGATCAACGAAACCAAAAAGTTGGTTCTTTGAAAATAAAAAAGTAAATCATGTAGCTAGAAATCAGCTTAACTAAGAATTTAAAGGACCTGTACAAAAAACCACAAAATACTGCTTCAAGAAATAAAAGAGCACATGAGGAAATGGAAACACATCCCCTGCTAATGGATTGGGGAATCAACATTGTCAAAAATGGCAATACTTCCAAAGCATTACATAGATTCTATGCAGTATAAGGATGCCCATGACAGTTTTCAAATAAATTGATTAAATATTCCTGAAATTCGTTATGAACAATAATAGTTAAAGCAGTAACTAAAGCAATCATTGGAATAAAGAAGATGGGAGCTGTCACCTTCCCCAACTTCAAACTCTACTATAATGTGGTAGTAATTAAAACAGCATGAGATTGGAATAAAAACAAACCTGTGGGACCATAAACCAGGATGTTTGAGTAAATCTCTGAAGAGACTGACCAGAGGCACAAAAGTTACAGCTTCTTCCTGCAGCATGCAGCAGCATGCTATTTGAACATAACAACCCAGTTTAAGGTCAGGCATTTGCCAAGACTTTCCCATATATATGTTGCAATGATCAATGTGATTGCATCCGGCTAGGGAGCTGGTGTGGGGATGGGGAGTGGGTGGGAGGTCGTGGCCTTTGCTATGGTAGCTACACATTGGTAGTGGGACTGGTGTTGAACAATGAATGCTGTGACAACTGTACTGTGAAGAAATTTGTAAATCAAAGTATTTTAATGAATTAAAAAACTAGTGGGACTATGGTATAGATTTGAATATCCTGACACACTCTCAAATATATGATCATGTAATCTTTGATAAAGGAGCAAAAAACATGAAGTGGAGCAAGGAAAGCCTCTTCAACAAGTGATGCTGGGGAAACTGGACAGCTATATGTAAAAAAAATGAACTCAGATTTCTTTCTAAGGCCATTTACAAAAGTCAAATCAAAATAGATAAAAGACTGTAACATCAGACATGAATCCATAAAAGTACATTGGAAAAAACATAGACAAAAGCCTCCACAATATTTAAACAATTTTTTTATTAAACCACTGTGAGACATACAATTACAAAAGTGTTCATAATTGGTTCTTGGTAACACCCACCCTACAGCAGTTTTTTTTCAATCTGACCCAGGTATGCTGAACCAGAGACTCTCAGACATGGGGGCAGTGCTGCTACTTGCTCTCTCTGTGCCCAGCCGCTCATGAAGAACCGAGCCAGTGTATTGATGAGTATTGAAGGCAGATTCTTCAGGTGTTCATGTCTGACTTTGTCTGGACCTGGTGCTGTTCCCTTCTTTACCGGCGAAATGGCATGTCATATTTCAGAAGGGAGAATGTTGGGAACGACAAATCAAAACAACAATGAGGTACCATCTCACATCACAGAAACTGGCACACATCCAAAACAGCAAGAACAACCGGTGCTGGCGTGGATGTGGGGAAAATGGGACTCTGATCCACTGCTGGTGGGAGTGCCGGCTGGTCCAGCCCTTTTGGAAAACAATATGGACATTCCTCTGAAAACTAGATATTGAGCTCCCATTTGATCCAGCAATAGCACTTCTGGGAATATACCCGAGAGACCGAAGAACACATAGCAGAAACACTATCTGTACTTCTTTATTCATCTCTGCACTATTCACAATAGCTAGAATCTGGAAACAACCTAAGGGCCCGAGAACAGAGGACTGGCTAAAGAAACTGTAGTACATCTGCACTATGGAATACTATGCAACAGTCAGAAAAGACAAGATTATGAAATTTACCTGCAAATGGATGGACATGGAGACTCTCATGCTGAATGAAATTAGTCAGAAGGAAAAGGACAGATATAGAATGACTGCGTTCATTAATGGGATATAAATAGATACCATTGTTTTACTAAATGTGGGAAATCATAATGTCAGACTAGAACTCACCATTGAATATACACAAAGAGTCTTAAATGATAAACTCTGAATATTTGCAGGGCTAACCACAATGTGTAAAAGAAGAGGAGAGAGAGAATCAGAGACAGAGACAGACAGAGAGAGAGATGAAACAGGGTTACTTGCTATTGAGGCAGCCTGGGGGTGGGGCGGGAGGGGGTATGGGTACAGTGGTGGTGGAAATGGGGCACTGGTGGAGGGATGGATGCTGTAATACTGTATTACCAGGAACCAATTATGAACACCTTTGTGATTGTATGTCTCACGGTGGTATAATAAAAAATTTAGAAAAAAAGAAAACCTTTTTTTTTTTTCTTTCTTTCAAATGGACAAAGAACCTCCGGTTCCGGGCACATCTCTTCGACTCCACCGTTCTCCCTGCATTAACATACGCCTCAGAGACCTGGGCCCTACGAAAGCAGGATGAGAATGCTATTCGGGTCTCCCAGAGAGGCATCGAAAGAGCTATGCTTGGAATATCACGCCTCACTCAAGTGAGAGAAGGAATCCGGAGTTCTGACCTCCGTCGCTATTCCAGAATCAGGGACGCTGTCTCGTTTGCCAAGACATCGAAAATCAGATGGGCTGGTCATGTAATGCGATTTGGAGACAACCGCTGGACTAGAGCCGTTACTGACTGGATCCCACGGGATGTCAAAAGATCACGTGGCCGCCCACCTACAAGATGGTCAGACTTCCTTGTTAAGACCCTGAAGGAACGGTTTGAGGCTCTTCATATTCCTGAATCAAACAGATGCCATTGGGCTACATTGGCACGTGATAGGGTCCAATGGAAATGTTACTGGCGCCCGCTCGAGCAAATCGATGAATAACGGGATTCAAGTGATCAAGTGATCAAGAGAAAAAAAAGAAAGTGAATGCAAGAACAGAAATTGGCCAGACTCCCAGCTAACAACCCAGGAAAAAAGTCATGACTTAATCATTATCATTCCCTTATATGGGCTGTTGTAGTCAATAAAATTAGTGCTGGCTAAGGGAGAGGCATGGGGAGGGTGGTGGATTGAAAATGAGGGTTCGGTAACAGGGGCACACTGGTTGTGGGGTTGGTGTTGAACGATGAATCTTTTTAGCATCTGTATTGTGAAAAACTTTGTGCTTTGTAAATCACGGTGTTTACATAAAGTAAAAAAATGAAACACAACTAACAAAGAAAGTGGAAGCAGAGATAAACAAATGGGACTACATGAAACTAATAAACTTAAGCACCTAAAATATGGTGACTAATGTACAAAGAAAGTTCACAGACTGGGAAAGAATATTCACCCAATACCAATCTTGGATTGATATCCAAGAAATATAAGGCACTGGTAGAACTTTACAAGAAAAAAATTTCAACACCATCAAAAAATGGGGAGAAGAAATGAACAGAAACCTCCTCAAAGAGGGAGATTCAAATGGCCAAAAGGCATATGAAAAAATGCTCTTCATCACTAATTATCAGAGAGTTGCAAATCAAAACAGCAATGAGATATCATCTCACACCACAGAGACTGGCACACGACCAAAAGAACAAGTACAAGCAGTGCTGGTGTGGATGTGGGGGAGAAAGGGACTCTCACCCATTGCTGGCAGGAATGTCAACTGGTCCAGCCTTTTTGGAAAACAATATGGACTTTCCTCCAAAAACTAGAAATTGAGCTCCCATTTGACCCAGCAATGACACTCCTGTAAATATACTCTGGGGCCTAGAAACACAGAGCAGAAACACCATCTGCACTTCTATGTTCATAGCAGCACTATTCACAATAGCCAGAATCTTGAAACAATCTGAGTGCCTGAGAACAGATGTCTGGCTAAAGAAACTTGGTACAACTACACATATGCAGCTGTTAGGAAAAATAAAGTAATGAAATTTGACCATAAATGGATGTACATAGAGACTGTCATTCTCAGTGAAATGAGTCAAAAGGAAAAGGACTGTTATAAAATGATTGCATTCATTTGTGGGATATAAAATAATAGTATCACTGTATCACTGTCTTCCCGTTCATCATCGATTTGCTCGAGCGGGCACCAGTAACATCTCCATATGACTTGTCTCATGCAAATAGAGCCCAAGGGCACCTGCTTGCTCCAGGAACATAAAGAGCCTCAAACCATTCCATATGGTCATGGGAATGAGGTCTATAATTGTTACTGGTATCTGGCATATCAAATACGACACGGGTAGCTTGCCAGGCTCTGCCGTGCCGGGTATCATACTTTGTAGTCATCTCAAAATCCAGCATTTATTTATGAGCCGGGCTGTGATAGGCTGGTCTGCTGGGTGGAGTTCTGAAGAGGGGGAAGTCCTGATGTGGAAAATGTAGGCCCTCATGGAGTGGGGGTTGTCTGGCTTATTGTGAGGCTCTGCTGGGGTGGTGGGCCAGGGCTAGAACCTGCCATCTGTCCCTGGGGCCTCATGAGCGGTTGGGCTCAGGGAGAGCCAGTAGAAGCTCTGCTACTGAAATAATAGTATGAGACTAGTATTAGTCTCATACTATTATTAGACTAATAGTATTAGACTAATACTAGTCTCATACTATTATGAGACTATAGTATGAGACTAATACTAGTAAATAATAGTATGACACTAATAATTAAGGCCAGAAAATCATGGACCAGGAGGACTTTTTAAGGGTTGGAATCTACCACAAGCTTTTTGGGGCGGGCAAAGGTTAGGTAAAATAAAGAAGGGGCCAGTTTTCCAATAGTAGTTGGAAATAGTAACACTAAACTCAAACTGAATTTGAAAGTAGGTAAAGAGATATGTATGATAACCCCTCAGTGTGTGTTTTGCAAACCACAATGTGCAAAAGAAGAGAGAGAGAGAGAGAGGGGAGAGAGAGATATGAAAAGTGTCTGCCATAGAGGCAGGAAGGGAGGGAATCTGGGGACATTGGTATTGGAAAATGTGCACTGGTGGACGGATGGGTGCTGGAACATTCTATTACTGAAACTCAATCATGAGTAATTTATAATCGTATATACCACAATGCAATCAAATTAAAAAATAAAATAACAGCACAATAGGGTCATTGGCAGGACAAATCTCCTTGCTAACATAGACTAGAGCCTTCTGCTGTCTTGTCGGGCGCTCCGCGGGGTCCCCGACAGTGCCGGGAAGCGAAGTTCCCTTCTACCTCCGGGCCGGGCGAGGAATGGATGAACACTCAGGAATCCGATGCGGTTTTAAAAGGCTTTACTTATCGCAGGTTCAGGCATACAAATCAGCAAAAGGAAAAACCCGATGCTTAGGATTCCAGGCTAGAACCCCAGCCACGTGTAGGCCAAGATGGCGACCACCACGTGTAAAACTTCCAAGGGGAATAAAGCGCTCACAAGGCGAGATCCCACCTGGAAGAAAAAAGCCCGGGAGAGCGGGAACCGGCAAGTTTATACCCCCCGCAACTCAGACCTTCCTCCCATTGTTATGGAAAGCAGGGAGGGTCCAATGCCCTCAGGTAATCCCTCCCTGAATCTCACCTAGGGCGTTTACTGTGCTAATGTTTTGAGCCGGGAAGGCCTTTGAAATGTAGAGAAGGGGGTTTCTGAGATGGCATGTCACTGTACCAAAGATCAACACCAATGCCAGTTAAATATTTCTCCAAGCCTTCACAAGTCTCCTCTACTTCATTGTAGTTTTATATTTTATCAGGGAGCCATGCTTGTTTGTTTGGAAGCAAACAGCATTTCTCTCTGGTCTAATTACTTAGGTGTCCTTACGTGGCCAGGCTAATATGCTGGTAAGATCTAGCTAGTCCCACGATGATTGTGATAGCATGGGAGAATATTTATACCAGCTAGTACAGCATACATGGTCGGATAAACTGCCACATTTAGACTACCTCCTTATCTACGAAGTGATTTGTGGGAGGCAATCCAGAGCAGATGCAGCGGCCCTTAGGAGTCCTGCAACACTGTCTGTTATCAAGATTCTTATGAGTGTGCTCACAGGACAAGGGGGCCCCCTCAGACTAAGAGAGAGTGAAGACACCCAGGCCGAAAACAAGAACTTTCTATAAACTAATCTCAGAGGTGGTATTCCGCTCATTGATTCTGTGTGATTCATTAGAAGAAAGTCACCTTTGCCTACAAATGGATGGACATGGAGAAGATTATGTTGAGCGAAATTAGCCAGGAGAGAGACAGATACAGAATGACTGCATTTATCTGCATAACATAAATATATAGGTACATATTATGATACCAATATCCAAGGTCAAGTGAAACATATATCAGGAGGTCCTGTCAAAGGTGGAAATTATCACAAACGTGTGGGAGTCAGAGGCTAGGTAAGACAGAAAATGGAACAGTGTGCTAACAATTGTTGAGGGTACTTATGCCAACCTAGAACTGAGCATTAAATAGAGGCAAAAAGATACACATGACAACCCTTTAATGTATGTTCTGTAATCCATAGTCTGAGGGGGGAAGGAAAAGAGAAAGAGAGAAATGGAAAGAAATAAAGAACCTGCCATGGAGGAGGGCTGGGGGAGGGGGAGGGAACCGGGGACGTTGGTGGTGGGAGATGGGCACTGCTGGCGGGATGGGTGCTGCAACACTGTATGACCAAAACCCAAATATGAACTTTTTAATTGTATATCTTTGTAATTGTAAAAATTTTTAAAAAAAAGAAGAAAGTCACCTAATCTGGAAACAAGAAGGAAAAGGGCAAAGAAGAAGCTGGAGCTCCCTGATGGCCCATCACAGAGGCGAAGTAAAATTCACAAATCAGTGCAGAGAGCTGAGAAATAAGAAGGCACCATGTTCAGCTTGTTCTAGTCCACTCCACCAGGCCAGAAAACGAGCTCACAGTCTGAGCTCCTAATTTGCAGGTGGGAGACTTGGCTTTTAGCCTTGGTTCTTTCATGATCCTGTGAGCACTGCTGGGAGTAATTCCCCAAGCTCAGAGCAAGGAGCAGCCCTGGAGGTAGCACTGGCGTGTCTGGCTCCAAAACAACACAGCAGAAACAGAACCAAAAGAGAAGATGTTCATACAGCCAAGGATGTGCCTCTGGACTCTCAATTCTGTTCCACTCACCTAATACTCTGTCCTTGTTCCAGCGCCCACTGTTTTGATGCAATTTTGATATGTGATACATATCCAAGACAATAAACTATGACTAAGGGATAATTGTTCCATTTTCCAGCTTGGTGTTTGACGCCTGTGGAGTATCAGTTGCCCTGTAGGATATAACCTTGGCTTGGCTTCCCTATTTCATCTGTATCGAATAACCCTATAGGGCTCTAAACCACCACATCACCCTAAGTTCAGACATTTAGATGCAGTGACTGGTCTGGCCCCAGCCACACCCCTTTCCCAACAGATAAACGCCTCTGGCCGGGTGAAGCCCCTGCAGCCTGGAGGGACGTGAGCGCATAGAGGCCCGCTGAGAACTGCTCAGCCAGGCCAGAAAGCCGAAGAGCAGAGTGCTTGGAGTCACCATGGAGCTGATTCCAAGCTTTCTCGTGGACTCCTGGCTCCTCCTGGTCACCACCCTGGTGCTCCTCTACCTGTGAGTGTCTGTCCTGGCTGCTCTGTCACCTTGGATTTGGGGTGCTAATCAGATGGTGTTTCCCTTCTCCAGTTGGAAGACCAAAGGGGTTCCCAGAGAGGAAGATGCTTAAGTAGACAGTGGAGGTGGGAATCCCCTCCACACCCCACAGCCCCAATCCCTCTGTCTCCTTGGGTCATTTGTGTTGTGACATACTTTGCTCCTGGGACTGATCTGATTTCTAGTATAATTTTTAAAAAGTTTATTTATAGTATATATAAAAAAGCTTTATATTTTGATATTGGAGGAGGAAAACCTCCCATCTTTTCTAATGCTAGGATCAATTAGTTTATTTAGGAGTTTTTATCATTCTATATGAATTTTAACCAGTGTAGGCCCAGGCAGATGAACCATAATCCAACTGGGGCACACTAAAATCACCCAGTTCTGTGAGGGGGTAATCCCAGCTCACCTCACAGTGGAGGGGAAACAAGGGAAAGGGCCTTGGGTTTTTGTTTCTTTGCATCTGATTTTCTTTGCATTCTGATTTTCTCTGCTTTCAAGACTTTGCATTCTGATTTTCTCTGCTTTCAAGAGTCTGTTCGGGAAGGCTTGTTGTTAGATCTGCTTTTGCTCCCAACCCCCGGCATCGTCCAGCACGGGTGCTGGGTGCATCCACTCTGAGGGGGGCATGGACATTGCATGGACATTGCTTATCTTCCCCTAGCCTTAATTCTCCCTTCTCTGTGTGCCCCTCCGTGGAGCCCCTGTGGAACTCATTCCCTACACACCAACTACACCTCAGAGCAAAAGAAGCCTCAGCGATGGCATCAGTGACCTGATTGTTGCCCTCACAGAGCACAGAGGGGCTGGGAGCCAGAGCACTGCCCCCATTGGGCAGTGGTCACTGTCTCCCCACTGTTCTGGATGAAGAGCCTGGCCCAGGTGCCACTGCAGGGTCTTCACACCCAAGTCCGTATTGGCAAAGTCTCTTGCTCACTTCATCACACTCTGAAAGATTTGATGGGTTGGTGTAGACTCCTGGGATTTAAAGGCGAAAGCTCTCAGGACAAGAAACAAAATTTGCTTCATACAATTCTTGGGATGGTCGTCCTTCTTTTATTATGCTATAAGGGTCTTAGCCATGAGCAGGAGGATGTGGTGACTTTGGAAGCCCCCGTTGAGGGGAACGTAAATCCTTCTACCGGCTCTTGTTATTTATTAAATTATTATCATTTTTAAGGGGGCATAAAATCCATAGGTGCTCAGTTGTTATTTCTGACTCTCTGATCAGGGGTCACTCCTGATGGTACTCAGGGAGCCATACATGGTGCTGAGATTGGATCACTGTTGGCTGCTTGCAAGCCTAAAGCCCTGCAGTGTCTCTCTTGCCCCAAACACTGTGTTGTTCTTTGCCTATTTATTACCTCCTTCGCCTCCCCTTTCTGATTACGCTGGGCTGCTGACCAGCCCAATTGCACAATCTCTGTGACCACCTTTCTTTTTTCCCTTGTAGGTACGGGACCCGCACACATAGATGGTTCAAGAAGCTGGGTGTCCCGGGGCCGACACCGCTGCCCTTTATAGGAACATTGTTGTCCTACCGAAATGTGAGTGGGCTTTGAGTTTCCTGTGTTCTTAATCTGGGCTGTGGGTCTGACATAGTTCCATGGCAAAGGTGGCCCTTCTGCCAGCTGGACAGGCCTGTAGGGCCACTCATCACCAAGTAAGTGGCTGCTGGTCCCAGCTCAGGATCCCTCTTTCCTCTGCACACAGCCCACAGGGAGATGGAGTCAGGCCCTGCTCTGCACAGTGCAGACTTAGACATCACAGCTGACTTGGAGGAGCAGGACAATTTAAGATCATAAGAAGCATGAGCAGTTACATAGGTCTGTCCTTGATGGGAAGGGACTGACCCACTTCCATCTTCCATGCTGGGCTGAGGCAGCTTTATTCCACCTTACTATGTAAGCAAGTCCTTGGACTTAGTTACTTTCAACAGGTCTCTGGGTGGCTGGAAGTGGTGCTGAGCTGGGTCATTAGAGGGTGCATGTGTCACGCCCTCGTGCCCTGCTGCTGCCAGTCATGCAGTGCTGGTTTCCAACATAGTGTGATAGAGAGGTCACACTTGGCTCCAGGTGTGCAAGAGATGGGATGTGGGATGGTCTAAGTATTTAAACTGCTGCTTTGGGAGAATATTGTAGACTGATTTTATTGTTCCTCTGAGTTCACTCCTCTTCCCCTAGACGCCTCTGAGCAAGGACTTCCCTCATACCACAGCGACTATAGGGATCAGCTTTCAGTGACTAAGCCAGATTCCCTTTACAACCAGATCAAGACTTTTATTTTTTATATTTTAATCAATATTTTAAAGGACAAGGGAAAAGGGATTTTATTTTATTTATTTTTTTAGGTCAACACCAGGCGATGCTTAAGGGTTCCTCCTGGCTCTGCACTCAGGAATTACTCCCGGTGGTGCTTAGGGAACATTATGTGATGTCGGGATTGAACCTGGGTTGGCCACATACAAGGCTAACACCTTCCCTGTCGTACTATCGCACTGGCCCTGTATTTTTTTTTAAAAAAAATTTTAGCATTTTTGCTTTATTGAATCTTATGAGAAGCACAGTTGCAAAGTTCTTCATGATTCTATCATACAATGTTCCACACCCCTCCCTTCACCCATGCATTTCCCACCACCAACCTCCTCAGTTTCCCTCCTGCCACTGCCTCCATGACAGACACTTTTCCTCTTCCTCTGTCTCTTGCTCTCTTTCTCTCTCTTTCCTTTTGGGCATCATGCTTTGCAGGACAGATAATGAACAGTTCTCATGTTGTCCCTCTACCTACTTTCAGCATTCAGTTCTTGTCTAGAAGTTTCACTTACTTTTTGAGCCAATAGCCTAAATTTTTGGCAGGTTAATTACACAGGTGATGGCACCGGAAGTGGTATGTGGACATAACTGCCAGGGCTTCTGGAAGTACGGGAAGTGGGAGGAGAGAGCCTGGTGATTTGTCACAAAGACAAAGTCTAAAGTTTTGGCAGATTAACTTTTTGGTTCAAGATTTTTAGATGACTAATATAATTCTGTTTCTCTTTGCAGGGGTTTTGGGAATTTGACATGGAGTGCTTTAAAAAGTATGGGAGAGTGTGGGGGGTGAGTACCCTGGGAATATTTGCTGGGTTGAGACCCGCTGGGACACCAGAATGTCCTCACCCAGAGCCTCAGGATGGAGCTTCTGTTGCAAAACTTGAGGTGATCTGCCTGGGCCCATGTCCCTATATTGGCAGAGTAACAGGCTGGCAGAGTGACAGGCTGTCACTGGGCTCCGATATGGGTGACTCTAGACCTCTAGCCTCACTTTCTGTGGGTAACTGCTGTTTCTCTCTTGTCTGTTTTCCCTGTAAACACATGAATATCTGATTCAAAACCTTCCAGCACAGAATCAGAAATGTGCCAACACCAGTTCTCTGAATGAAAACCCAAAAATCCTCTACTTAAATTTGGATTTACTATATCCTCCCAGTAAGGGCTGGTGGTAACATTTAAACAGAATAGAAAAGCAGTTTTGCTCTGCTATTAGTATGGTTGGTTGTTTTTGTTTGCTTTGGGGCCATTCCCAGAGGTAATCAGGACTCACTCCTGCTTCTGAGCTAAAGAATCACTCTTGGTAGGCTTTCAGGGACTATATTTGATGCTGGGGAGTGACCTGAGGTGGACTGAATCCAAGGCAAGTGCTTAACCCTTGTACTATTTCTCCAGTGCCTTGATTTATTTTTTTCTATGCTAGATGTCACCAGAACCTCTCTTTCACAGTTAAAATAAATTTCTCTTAGCAAACTTCCCCCTTTTTTTTATTATACTACTGTGAGTAATACAGTAACAAAGATGCTCATGTTTGGGTTTCAGTCATACAGCGTTCCAGCACCCATCCCCTCCACCAGTGCCCATTTCCCATCACCAATCACCAATGTTCCCTGATTCCCTCCCCTCCCCACCCTGCCTCTGTAGCAAGCACTTTTCCTTTTCTTCCTCCTCCTCCTCTTCCTCCTCCCCTCCTCCTCCTTCTTCTCCTTCTTCTTCCTTTCCTTCTTCTTCTTCTCCTTCTCCTTCTTCTTCTTCTTCTCCTTCTTCTTCCTTCTCCTTCTTCTCCTTCTCCTTCTTCTTCTTCTTCTTCTTCTCCTTCTCCCTTCTTCTCCTTCTTCTTCTTCTTCTTCTTCTTCTTCTTCTTCTTCTTCTTCTTCTTCTTCTTCTTCTTCTTCTTCTTCTTCTTCTTCTTCTTCTTCTTCTTCTTCTTCTTCTTCTTCTTCTTCTTCTTCTTCTTCTTCTTCTTCTTCTTCTTCTTCTTCTTCTTCTTCTTCTTCTTCTTCTTCTTCTCTTCCTCCTTCTCCTTCTCCCCTCTGTCTCTCTTAGCAAACTTTTTGAAAGCAGGACACAGAAGTATACTATCTTATTTTATTTGTTTATTGAGCCACACCTGGTGTTCCTGAGAGAATTCTAGTGGCTCTGTGTATAAGATTTATTTCTGACTCTACTCAGAGATCACACCTGGTGATTTTTAGGTGATGTAAAGTTGTGCTGAGGATCAAATCTAGGTCAGCCGAGTGCAAGGCAATCACCCTACCCATAGCTGCAATTTTTGAGCCATTGAAAACTGTGCATTTGGAGATAATATTACATGCTTGTGGTACCATGTCTGTAATTTCCATCTAATATGAAGGCATATATTCCTTTATTTTTTCTTTTTCTATAAAATTAATAAGCTGCTCTATTATGGACCTAAGAAACAAAGACCTTTGGATCCTTTGAAAGGTCTGACATGGAAAAATTATGTGAGACACTACTAATTGCTCAGAAAAGGAAAGTAACAGTTCCCAGGGAAGTTCTCAGCCTACTTATTAAACCAACAGGTATTGATTAAATTATATACTATGCAAGGTATTGAATCTCAGAACACAGAAAACACATAAATAGAATGTAGTCTGTAATCAAACAAAGTGCAAAGAGGAAACAAGCTAAATACAAAAATCACACAAAATGTAGAATGTCCAGGGGCCACAGCTACAACAGGTAAGCTGCTTGTCTTGCACACTGCTGACCCAGATTCAATCCTCAGCATCCCGTATGGTCCTTCAAGCCTCACCAGGAATAATTCCTAAGCACAGCGCCAGGAGTAACCCACAAGCACACCAGGTATAGCCCTCAAACAAAACAAAAACCAAAATTCATATAAAGTTCTCTGTGGAGTTAAGCAGGCCCAGTTCAATAAATATTTTAGTAATCTTTGCTATATTAGACAGTTAAGGTACTGACAGTGATGAAGATGAGACAATTATAGAAACTGACCATGTGGGTTCAAGTCTGAAGCATTAGAAAATACAAATGCCTCAAAAGCTCAAAAGCTCAAAAGCTTGTGGTAACCTTCAAGGTAATTATAAAGGCAAGAATGCTAACATTATTTGGCTTAATATCTTAATATGTTAAACTGACTTTGACTTATCTTTTCTATTTTATTTTTTTCACATTTCTTGCCCAATAGTTCATCAAATAAATAGATCTACTCTTCCAAATGCTTCATCTGTTTTGTTGTCTTCAGATTCTGCTACTGTCTCAAATTCCGCCCCCATTCTCCACATCCATGATGTTCTTTGCAGTTTTTCATATGTTCCTTTCTTGTCAGCAATCTGTCTTCAATAATCTCATTTTGAATGACTGATCAGAGGATTTTATTTTTATATTGTTTTGTGATGAGTGATTTATTTGACTTCTGTTATTTAGTGATCCAAGTTCCTTTTTGATAATGTGCAATATTTAAATGTACAAACACGCGATTTTAAATGTAATACTTAAAAGTGTGAAACTGATGGAGAATGGTACAGGAACGCCATGTACACCTCTCCTAGACTTAACAAAGCCCTAATGTTATGGCAAAGCAGAATCCTAGTTATACGGATTCCACAACCTCAGGGTGAAAGTTGGACTTCCATGAGGGGTTCATACCTAGAAACTGGTTTGCTAAACATAATCAGCTGTTTCTCACCACAGAATTTTTGATGGTCCATTGCCCGTGTTGGCTATTACTGATCCAGACATGATCAAAACAGTCCTGGTGAAAGAATGTTATTCTGTCTTCACAAACCGGCGGGTAGGCATCCTTTTTATTGGTCATTACTAATAAATTTAGTGCTCATAGTTAGTAATCCACAGGGAGTTTAAAAAACGAAGGTTTTCTCCAGCCATGTGCCCTTCATCTGTGCTCTGGGCCGGTCCTTGTGTTCATGCTCTTTTCCCAATGCTGACTTCCTGCATCACTACTCTTCGATTGCCAAACAGGAGACTGTTGGATGACACGGCCTAGCTAACCTTGGATCTTTGCTGTTTAAGCTGTTTACATGTCATTAAGTCAGGGTTAAACACTAATAGAGGGTGTGGCTGTTACAGGAGTAATTTTGATTCTGAATTAATAACTCTTAGAATATTATTATAATCTCTACTATGCTTTCAATGCTATCCAGATTGGGCACAATTCCTCTTAACAGCCACTGGTTCCAGAGTGGGACAATTAGAATTTACCAGGAGACCATTTCCCTGGCTATGTTGAGACTACAGTTTATTAACTCTGCCAAGATCAAAGACAGGATCATGCTAGTTTTCCCTCTGGCAAGGGAGCATGACGTTTTCAGTAAATTCTGAGCATGACACTTAGAATTATCTTGGTGCGGAGTAGAAATAATAAGGACCTTGTAGGTACCATCTAAATTGCATGAAGTCCATGACCTGAAATTACGATGTGATTCTTCCCATAAATATATATCCATTGAGACATATATTTTTATGCCAGCTCTCTCTCCCCCCAGTGTTTTGACATAAGAGATAAACTTGGAGGAAGGGATTAGGCCCTGGAATTATCATTTGTTTAGACCTGAACTAGAGGTGTGGCACCACCTAACATCTACACCTAGAAGCTGAGTCATTGATCTTTGTTGATGCAACATACCCTTAAGAAAGGATTCTGGCTTTTGGGTATATAAAGGGACTGACTTGGGGAAGACCCACCCATTTTGGTGAGAGACCTGGGCCCGAGTGCATGGTCTGATCAAGAGCTGCAGGTCTGGGGTATCCCATCATCTTGGTTGTAGTAGTAGAGCTTGTTTAATTATTGGTGATTAGTAAAAGTATTGGAACTGTGCTGACTCATGGTTTGTCAGTCTGACACTGGTCTTTGAGATAAAAGGGAACTAGTTCCCCGATATTGTTGGGGACCCCAGCCACTCCTCAACAGATACTGACATCAAGACTTTGCACAGAGCTTGCTCAGCTCACAACACCTTTGTATGCACTCTAGTGTGTGATGCTCTGCGAAAGGGTTCATGTGTGTAGATTTCTGTGATGTGCCTACAATCAAGGCACAGAACCTGGGACCAAGGAGATGGCTCAAGGGTGAGGCACTTGCCTTGCATGTATGAGGGGCCTGAGCTCAGATCAGTGCAGACATGTTTCCTCTATATATATACATTAAAGAATTAACACACCTCATCAGACTCCCTCTTACTACTCTTTTATAATGATGTTGTGTAACTTTCCTTTCCTCTAAGTGGGTCTTTATCAGAGAAAAAGTTTTCAATTTTGATAAAGCCAATTTTCAGTTTTTAAATATTACTTAATGATTGATGACCATTAAGAAACATTCTGGGGGCAGGCTTAAGCAGTGGTTGGGAAAATTCAAAATAATTGTGGTTGGATGTTGTAGTCATAGTGGGTTTGGGGTTGAATACTGAATATTTGTAAGAAATTAAGATGAATATCTTTGTTAAAAATTGAGTAGAAGCCCACCACATTTAATAGGTTCAATAAGTGAAAGCCATAACATAGATGGTCAAGTTTGCACATAACAGCTCAGTAAAAAGTCATGACTTTAGCAATACCGTTCTGAGATGTATGTTGTAGTAGGCAATATAATTAGTGCTTGCTAAGGGATCAGGCACGGGAGTGGGTGGGAAACGAGGGTCTTTAGTGGTGGCACATTAGTGTTGGGATATTGAATACTTGAAACAACTGTACTTTGAACAATTTTGTGTTTAAGTAAAGCTTGAAAATTGAAAAAAAGAATAAATAATACTACACCCATTGTGACCTCCAACAAATATGGATGAAAATTGACCTCTTTTGGAATCTAGATCCTGGGTCCAGTGGGATTTATGAAAGACGCTGTCACTGTGTCTGAGGATGAGCAGTGGAAGAGATTGCGGTCACTGCTGTCTCCAGCCTTCACCAGCGGAAAGCTCAAGGAGGTAGGAACAAAGAAGAATTTTAATCGGACATTCCAGAGTGAATTGGGTGCTAGGTAATTAGACAGTTTCTTTTTTTTATATATGTTTCTCTTCATAGGTGTCATAGGATGAATTTAGATCCTTTAATTTTTGTGCCCCCAAATGTAACATCCATATGACAGTGAGACTCAGAGAAACTCCATGTGGGGACCATTGTTGACCTTTAATTCAGGGCTGCTGTCTTTTGTGCAGATGTTCCCCATCATTGCCCACTATGGAGATGTGTTGGTGAGGAACCTGAGGAAAGATGCAACTACGGTCAAGTCCGTGAACTTGAAAGAGTAAGTAGGGGTATGACCGTGGGGCTCTGAACTGAGCACAGACTGGCCTGAGGAGAGCCAGATCACGCCACCTAGTGGCTGCCCCCGGGAAGGCTCCTGATTTCCCCTGTTGTCCTGCTCAGTACAGGGCTTTGATGCCCAGCGTTGACTCTACTCAAAGCACACTGCTAATGGGCACTGGTTGTGGGTCTCCATCCCTGATCACATAGAGGTGGATTGGACTTGCCTTTGCGTTCCCCCACCCTTGCCCAGCGCAATCAGTCCTCTCACGCCCACCAGATAAGCACCTCATGAGTAATGTCAGAACCATCCAGCTGGTGGTTCTGACCTGGCCTTGTAAACTTCCATGCACTTCTTGGTGCCTGTGTTGGATTCAGATATGAACAGGTGCTAACTGTATTGTTCAATTTCCCTGTTTTTCTTTTTCTGCTCAGAGTATTTGGAGCCTACAGCATGGATGTGATTACCAGCACGTCATTTGGAGTAAATGTGGATTCCCTCAACAACCCCAAGGATCCCTTTGTGGAAAATATTCAGAAGCTCTTGAAATTTGATTTTCTTGACCCGTTCCTGTTCTTCATTAGTATGTCTACTACTATTTTGATGGATGGGGGTTGGGCGACTCCTAGCAGTGCTTAGGACTTACTCCTGCTTTCTACCTCAAGGATCACTCCTGGTGGCCTCGGAGGACCGTATTTGGTGCCCAGGACCAATGGGTCTATAGTGTGCATGGCAAGCAAGTGCCCTACCCACTATCCTACTGTTGCGTTTCTACTATTTTTAAAAATTATTTCTGCTTCCTTATTTTATTTCTCCTGTTAGTACTCAGCCCTCCCTCGTCCTTCCTTCTCTCATAGATCGTGCTTTATCAGACTGAGGACATCTCTTTGCTCCTAGAATGGCAGCTGTATGCAGGTGTGGACTTCCTCAGTGAGCTGTAGTTCAGGTCCAGAGTTTTATTTTCCTTTAGATATTGTTTTCTTTCTTCCTTTTTCATTTTTAATTTTTTTATCATACCACTGTGCAATACACAATTACAAAGATGCTCATGAACGGATTTCAGTCCCACCACCAATGGCTTCAAATTCCCTCCCCCACCCCCCAGCCTGCCTCTATAGAAGGCACTTTCCCTTTCTCTCTCTTCCTCTCTCTCTCTCTTCCACATTGTGGCTTGCCCTACAGACATTTAGAGATTATCATGTAAATCCCTTTGTGTACATTCAATGCTCAGTTCTGGTGTGGTGTTACCATTTCCCACAATTAGTAGAACACCAGTATATGTTTATATAGAATGAATGCAGTCATTCTATATCTGTCCTTTACCTTCTGACTAATTTCACTCAGCATGATAATCTCCATGTTCATCCATTTGCAGGTAAATTTCATGACTTTGTCTTTTCTGACAGCTGCATAGTATTCCATTGTGGAGATGTACCATAGTTTCCTTATCCAGGTTTCTGTTCTTGGGCACTCAGGTTGTTTCAAGATTCTGGCTATTGTTGTTTCGATTTGCATTTCCCTGATGATTAGTGATGAAGTGCACTTTTTCATATGCCTTTTGGCCCTTTGAATTTCTTCCTTTTGGAAGTTTCTGTTCATTTCAGCTCCCCTATTTTTTGATGGGATTGGCTGCTTTCTTCTTGTAAAGTTCCACGAGTGCCTGATATATCTGTATATTAACCCCTTATCAGATGGGTATTTAGTGAATATTCTTTCTCAGTCTGTGGGCTATCTCTGTATCTTAGTTTCCATTTCTTTTGAGGTGCAGACTTTCAGTTTTACATAATCCCATTTGTTTATCTTTGCTGCCTTCTCTCATAGACTGCTATATCAGACTGAGGACATCACTTTGCTCCTAGTACGGCAGCTGCATGCAGGTGTAGACTTCCTCAGTGAGCCATAGCCCAGGCTCAGAGTTTTTGTTTAGATCACAAAAGGGTGTTGACTTTTCCCAGTGCCCCTTCTGCACTTACAGGGGTGATCACGTGGGTTTGGGTTTTCTGTTCTGCTGATATGACTGTTGTACAGTTTAGTCTTCCTGTAGGTGCAGCATGCTCATTTACAGGACTCTCTCCTTTTTATTTGCTGCTGGGTTCTGTTGGTAGTATTTAGTTCAGGATTTTTGCACCCACGTTCATATCACATGTTGGTCTGTAGTTCCTTCTCCTGCCATAGCTCTGTCTGTGTATAATAAGATGGAATGATTTCATATGTGGAAAGGAAGTATTAATTTTTGGACATGCAGTTGAAATCATCTGAACTTGTGCTGTTCTTTGTGTTCATTTATTGATCACTATCACTATCCTCCCGTTGATTATCTATTTGCTAGAGCGGGCACCAGTAATATCTCCATATGTCCTGTATCATGCTAGTAGAGCCCAAGGGCTTCTATTCACTCCAGGAACATAAAGAGCCTCAAACCATTATATTAGGTAATGGAAATGAGCTAATATAATTGTTACTGGTATTGGGCATATCAAATAAAACAGGGCAGCTTGCCAGGCTTGCCATGCAGATGGCATACCCTTGTAGTGCCTCTAAATATAGCATTTATAGATGAACCATGCGGCTGCTTGCAGTCGCGCGAGATGGGCTGTGATAGGCTGTCGCTGGGTGGAGTTCTGATGAGAGGGAAGTCCGGATGTGGAAAATGGAGGCCCGATGGAGTGGGTGGGGGGGTCATCTGGCTTGTTGTGCAGCTCTGCTGGGGTGGTGGTCTGCTACTTGCTCTCCCTGTGCCCAGCAGCTCACAAGGCGCCCGGGAGGGATGGCGGGTTCTAGCCCTGGCCCGCCACCACAGCAGAGCCTCACAACAAGCCAGATGACCCCCCCCCACTCCATCGGGCCGCCATTTTCCACGTCCAGACTTCCCTCTCCCTCAGAACTCCACCCAGCAGACCAGCCTATCACAGCCTGGTTCATCAATAAATGCTGGACTTAGAGATGACTACAAGAGTATGCTACCTGCACGGCAGAGCCTGGCAAGCTACCAGTGTTGTATTTGATATGCCAAATACCAGTAACAATTATAGACCTCATTCGGAATGGATTGAGGCTCTTTATGTTCCTGGAGCAAGCAGATACCCTTGGGCTCTACTAGCATGAGACAGGACTTATGGAGATGTTACTAGGGCCCACTCGAGCAAATCAATGATGAACAGGAAGACAGTGATACAGTGACAGTGAATAATTAATAATTCAACAATATCAATAATTTAATAATTGATAATTTAATTACTTTATTAATAGAGTTATTTTACCTATTATTATCTATTGTATATTTATTTATCTATTATTTATTATTATTTTATCTATTATTTTAATATATTATTTTAATTAATTTTATTTCATTTTATTTGAAGGACACACCCACCAGTACTTTCATCATGACTGGTGTTTCTTGAACAACTCTTTCAGTTGCACAGACAGACTGTAGTCCAGTTGTAGAGACCATAGACCAAACACAGTTAACAGATAAAAGGCTAAAACATCCAAGAATTTTGTTGTTACTGCAAAGGTTTGGAAAGAGTTCACTGCCGTCTCATGGCATCTGTGTGTGACCTGCCCTGCCTCTGCCATCAACTTGGAAGTGTCAGTAAACATCACACAAAGACTGTCTCTTGGCTGACAAATCCTTTTCGGTTTTGTTGTTGTTGAGGCATGTTTGTTTGTGTGTTATTGTTGATGATTCCTGGTCAATTTTGTGTTTTCATTGCATTTTCCTTTCCCTTTCCTCTGCAGCGCTCTTCCCATTCCTCACACCAATATGTGAACTGTTAAATATCTCTCTGTTCCCAAGAAGGGTCACCAGTTTTTTCAAAAAAATCCATTCAAAGGATGAAAGAAAGTCGGCTCAAAGATAATGGGACGGTAAGACCAGTGGTGGTGGCAAGAGACTGTTAAGTTGTTGAGGTGCAGTCTGCGATTTGTGATCTGTCACTGCTTTGTAGTGTTTCCTAGCAGGGAGAGACCAGAAGGTTTCAGGGAGTGAGTCCTGTCACTGGGGAGAAATGGAGAAGAGGGAGGTTGGAGAAGAAGCGGGAGGTTGGAGAAGATTGAGTCAGAGGCGGCGATAAAATCTAATAAAGGCACGACAATTACTACATCACTTCATAAATATTGTTGATTCAAACAATTTACCAAATCTTTTGGAAAAATGGTCAAAGATAAAAATTATTGCTTGCAACAATTTTCCTGTTTTATAATTACTCCAGTCCTTTTTCTTTTTATTATACCACCATGAGATACGCAACTACAAAACTGTTCATGTTTGGGTTTCAGCACCCATGTGTTCCAGCACCCATGCCCTCTACAGTGCCCATTTCCCATCACTAGTGTCCCCTGATTCCTTACCCCTCCCCAGCCTGCCTTTATGGCAGGCACTTTGCTCTCTCTCTCTCTCTCTCTCTCTCTCTCTCTCTCTCTCTCTCTCTCTCTCTCTCTTTCTCTCCTCCTCCTCCACATTGTAGTTTGAAATACATACGTTTAGGGGTTATCATGTATATCCTTTTGCCTATGTTCAATACTCAGTCCTAGTCTGGCATTACCATTTCCAACAATTATTAGGACTCTGCTCCTTTGTCTTACCTAACCTCTGGCTCCCATAGACTTGTGGTAGATTCCAACCATTTACAGGTCCTCCTGGTCCATGTTTGGCCTGACCTTGGATATATCCCACAAATGACAGCAGTCATTCTATATCTGTCCTTTTCCTTTTGGCTAATTTCACTCAGCATGATCCTCTCCATGTCCATTTATTTATAGGCAATTTTCATAACTTTGTTTTTCCTAACAGCTACATAGTATTGTATAATATTAGATGGGCAAATAAATACCTCAGTTTCAGGTCTTCTAATTGTTCTCTGGTTGATTTTCTCTTCTTTGTGAAGGGAGTCACACCCAATGGTGCTTAGGTTCTTGAGTGTTTCTCCCCTTTGATTCTTGAGGGTTTCTCCCAGGGATACTGAGTGGGTTGTGGCCAGAAACCGGTCCTGGACCTCCTGCATGCAAAGTATCTGTTAAACCCGTTGAATTTCCCTGGCCCCCAAATCCCTTCTTTTCTCCATCCCTCAATGGAAGGTTAAGGCTTCCTGGTGGAGTGTGTTCTGGTTCAATCCAGCCTATGAAGGTTAGTTTGGGCAGGCGTTTTCTCCAGGTCTGGAGAATGCAGGTCGGCTCACCCAGGTTGACCTTTCCTTAGTCTGAGTCAGCAGGAGCCCGTCTGCAGGGGAAGGAGGGATGCCTGCCCCAGGGTGGCACAGAGGGAGATCTCACCCCAAGGCTGATGGTGAACCCCTCGAGGGAGGAGAGGGACTGAAGCCCAGACTTCATCCTGAGTAGCAGAGATGACAGGAGGAGTAGACAGCTCTTGGGCCAAGAGTCTGTGTAGACAAGCCAGAAATCTGAGGACCAGGAGAGAGAGGAACAAAGAAAACGTTCAAGGGCCAGGGCGATAGTATGGTGTGGTGGTGCTTTTCATGCACTTGGCTGACCCTCCAGAACTACTGCAGAGAAATATTTGTTCTCTCACCATTGTTCAAACTTCTGCACTTGAAGGACCTTTTCTTTTCTTTTCTTTTCTTTTGGAAGGAATTAAGCCTTGCTCTGTAAATTTTTTAGTTTACTTTTTGGGGATCCTACCCAGCAATGCTCAGGTGTTAATCCTAGCTCTGCATTTAGGAATTACTGCTGGTGGTGCTCAGGGGACTCAATGGGATGGTCAGCCACATGCAAGGCAAATGCCCTTCCCACCACTGGATTGTTGCTCCACTCTCTTTGTTTATTTCTGGGCTTTGCTAGTGACTTTCTTCCATTAAAACTTTTCCTCTGTTATCAGCAACGTGTGGACCTTCTTCAACTCATGATCAACTCTCAGAATTCCAAGGAAATAGACACCCAGAAAGGTAACCAGGAGTATTTTAAGAGTTATTTCATGGGGAGATGAGGAATTATGTGTGGTTGTGCAAACATAGACACTTTTCTAGCAGACCCAAATTCCTGCCAATTCAGAAAGAAACAGGGGCCAGAGTATGTTCTGACAGTGGGCAGGCGCAACTCTGCTCCAAGCTTGAAGGACAGGAGCCAGAAGCAGAGTCAGGGCCAAAGCCAGGCTGTGTCTGTACATCACCATGGATGTGGGGGTGGGGCTGCTCAGACACTTCTCAAGGTTGACCTGTATCTGGGATGCCGCTGGGGTCCCCGACAGTGTCAGGACAGAGGTTCTCTTCTACCTCCGAGGATGCCGGGGGAACAGATGAAAACTCACGAGTTCGGTGCAGTTCCAAAAAGGCTTTTTATAGTACAAAAAGCTCTTCCACAGCACTCCAATATAATGAACAAACTCTAGCTCTGGTCCGAACTTAGACCATACAAAAGAGCCTAAGTCTCCCACCAAAGAGAGAGGATCTTACCCAGAAGAAGGAGCAAAAGGCCAAAGAGCAGAAAGCTAAAAGCCAAAAGCCGCAGGGAGCCAAAAAGTCGCAGGAGCCAAAAGCCGAAAGCAAAAGTCCAAGGGACCTCAAGTCAGTCCCCTTATATACACCAAAGTAATCCGATTTGTGACAGGGAGGGTCATGTCAACAAAGAACCCTAAACAGAGTGTAGAAGGGCGGTGCCACACCCTATTGCAGGTATAAACAAAGGTTATGCCAAGGACTGATCCTGAGATTATCTCTTATGTAAAACACTGGAGAGAGAGAGAGAGAGAGGAGAGAGGGCTGATATAAAGTAATACATCTTAATTTCATGAGCTTCATGTAATCTAGATGGTACCCACAAGGTCCTTCTTATTATTATCTGCACCAGGGTGATTCTGAGTATCTTTTTCTCATGTACTGAAACACTTGACTGCTTAGAGCAAACTAGTATGATCCTTCCTATAGTCTTCCTATAGTCTCAGCGTAGCCAGGGTGGTAGTCTCCTGGTAAATTCTAACTGCCCCACGCTGGGTGCAGTGTGTATAAAGAGGAGCTGTGCCCAATCTAGAAAACATAAAAGTCTTAGAAGATGTATAAGTCAGAAGTTATTCAATCAAGGTGACTTCTGTAACTGCCACACCCTCTAGCAGTGTTTACATAGAAGAGAGGTCTCATTAGAATGAACCTTGACTTAAGTAGATTAAGCTGGGAGTGGGCAAAACACCAAAGCTCCCAGATTAGCTAGATCTGTCATCCAACAGACCTGGTGAACCAGAACCCTGCCTGGAAATTTGCATCAAGGCCCTCATTACACCCAGATGTTCTTTATCCCAATTGCAGGACTTCCCTTCGGTTATCTTGCTAAAGTTTTTGCTGCCCAGCCCAAACCACTATGCTCTATTTCCTTTTGTGCTTGGTAAGTTATTTGTGGGCATGACTTTGAGGCTGTGTACATTACTGAATGTTCAGCTTTATCCTTTCTATCTTTATCACCTGTGGAGAATTTTGGTTGCAGTCACTTAGAGTGATTACTTCAAGATTGCATTTTTTTAGCCCCATTGTTTCTTTATCCTTGGTGAACTGCTGTGTCATTGTAAGGGAGTGATCTATCTTCTTCCCCACTGCTTACTCATTTAGGTCAGAATGGTTGCCTATGTCACTCATTAACTCTCTGACTTTATTCTCTATTTTCAAATGCTGCAAATAATGCCAAATTCATTTTTTAAAATTGAATCAGCATGAATTAAAAAGTTACAGAGTTATTTATAGTTCAGTTTCAGGCATACAATATTCCTTCACCAGCATCCACTTGCTCTCTTACCAATGTCCCATTTCCCTCTAGCCCCCAAGCCTGTCTATATGGTAGCTCTTCATAGCTTCTTTAAGAATTTCTGTGTCCTCCAGTGTAGCTACTTACCTCCACCAATGTCATACTGTGCTCTTCCCTGACCTATGTCCCCCACCCTCCATTTTCCTACTGTGTTGGATGACAGGTTCTCATCCTTTTTCTTTCTATTGCCTTTAGCCATTTGTTTCCTTATATTCATCATATAGGAGAGCTCATTCTGATCTGTCTATCCCTCTGACCAATTTCACACAGTGTAATGCTCTTCAGACCCACCCACATAGCAGAAAATTCCATAACTTCATCTTAAGACTAAATAGCATCCTATTCTGTATATGAATCTTACTTTCCTTATCCAGTCTTCTGTTCTTGGGTTCTTGGTTTGTTCCCGATTTTGGCTACTGTAAATAGTGCTGCAATGAGCATAGATGTGCAGATGTCTTTTCTGTGTTGTGTTTTTGGCCCTCTGGGTATATTCCCAGGAGTGGAATTGCTGGGTCATATAAAGGCCAAACTCTTGACTTTTGAGGGATATCCATAATGGTTTCCAAAACTGACTGGACCAATCAACATTCCCACCAGCATTGAATGAAGGTCCTTTTCCCCACATTCATTTCTGGTTACTGTTGTTCCTTTTGATGAGTGAAATTCTCTCTGGTGTGAGGTAATATCTCCATTCTCTGAGGGAATTTTTGCTGGTATCTTCTCAGTTTTTCATAGGGTTGAGTGTTTCTTTCTTGTACCAATGCTTTATTTCTTGTCCATTATCAAATGAATGGTGGGCAAACAGTTTCTCCTGATCTGTGGGGGTGTCTTTGTATTCTATTCATTATTTCTTCTGAAACGCAGAAGCTTACCAATTTAATGTCATCCCATTTGTATATCGTTGCTTCCCCTTGGTTGGCCAGTGGTGTTGCATACTTAAAGACGTCTCTAACATCAATATTATGGAGCCTGGAGTGTTCTGCCTATGTTTACCTCTATGCATCTTATGAGTGCAAGCCAGATAGCCAGGTCTTTAATTCACTCTAACTTGGCTTATGTGCATAGAGTTAGAAAAGGATATGAATTAATTTTTCTGCATGTAACCAACCAATTTTTCAACACCACTTGTTGAAGATGCAACAAGTGGTGTTGGAACTAAGATACCCTAGTTTAGGGGCCACACCCAGCAGTTTTTATGAGTTACTCTAGCTCTGTGCTCAGAGATCATTCCTGGCAGAACTTGGAAAACTATATGGGAGACAGGCATAGAACTTGGGTATGCCTCACGCAGGGCAAGTACCTTATCTTCAGTACTATCTCTCCAGCTCATACAGAGTTCTTATACCTCCTCAGCCCTATCTATTCACAGAGGAGGGAAGAGGATTGATTTGGGGACACTATTCTAGATTGTTTTTTGTCTTTTTCTGACTCATAGAAGCAGATACACAAACCCCCTCCCGCCTTGACTTTGAGCTGCATTTGGAATTCTCCTCATCTCAACTGTCATGTCCTCGAATGACCAGCTGTATCTCACATCCACCTGCTCTCGTTTTAGCTCTGACTGACCTGGAGGTCATGGCCCAATCGATTATCTTTATCTTTGCTGGCTATGAGACCACCAGCAGTACTCTCTCCTTCCTCATGTATTCCCTGGCCACCCACCCTGATGTCCAGCTGAAACTGCAGCAGGAGATCGATGAGACTTTCCCCAACAAGGTGAGTGGAACCGTCTAACATTTCAGTAGTATTTTGCAGATGAAATTGAACATTAATCGCAGATCCCCACATATCCAAATTTCGTTCTTCTCAGGTACCACCCACCTATGACACTCTGCTCCAGATGGAATACCTTGATATGGTGGTTAACGAGACTCTCCGATTGTATCCGATTGCTGGCCGACTGGAGAGGGTCTGTAAGAAAGACGTGGAGATCAATGGGCTGCTGATTCCCAAAGGCACAGTGGTGATGATGCCAAATTTAGTTCTTCATAAAGACCCAGAACTGTGGACAAAGCCTGAGGAGTTCCTTCCTGAAAGGTAGAACCTGGCTCCCTCACCCCCCAAAGGCAACCATGTCAATCTAATCTGACCTGAGCATGGCCTCATACCTCTGAGTTTAACGACAAACATGAGGCTCCTAACTCATTTTCTCCTCTCTGATACTAGTGACTCTAGTACTGGTACTCTCTGGTACTAGAATGACTCTCTGGTCATAGTGGTTCCTTCTCTTTTCTAACAGAGAATGTTGGCATTCCCACCAATGAATGGGCGTCCCTTTCTCCCTGTATCCATTCCAGCACTGATTGTTCTTGTTCTTTTGGATGTGTGCCAGTCTCTGTGGTATGAGATAAGAACTCATTATTTTGATTTGCATCTCCCTGATGATTAGTGATGTAGAACATTCTTTTCATGTGCCTATTTTAAGCACTCTTTTATTTCAAGAATATAGGCTTTGTCCTTGTAAGCTTTTCTGCGTTTTCCTCTTCCATTGGCCGTCACTGCATTGATCACCTGCATTCCCAGTGCCGTTTCTGATACTGAAGTTGGTGTGTTTAAAGTTTCTGAGCACAGGGACCTGAAGGGTCCTTTCCACATTGGGGTAAGCAGCATCTTGGTGCTGTCTGTGGCTGTAGAGAGCCACACCCCTTTACTTTCCATCATTTCAGCACTTACTGATGTTTTGAAAGCTAATCAGCTGCTCACTGTGTGTCCTAGATATTCTCACAGGCTTTCCTGAGGTTTCTGTTCGACTTTTAGCACAGACAAAACTCGGGAAAGAATTGTGCTTTTCCCACTGATGCTGCTGGTGAGCAAAGTTTTGAGTGACCTCTTGAGGCATTTGTTGGAATTTGAACTTTTCTCAGTGCAAGACCACAGTCTTCCATGTGGCGGGGCCATGTTCCGCTATGCCCTGGTGTCCCCTTACTAACCCGATGGTTGCACATCTACTTGCTGAAAGACGATGTCAGATTTGGCCAACCTGTCTGTCTCTGAAGATCTCAAAGCTCAGATCTTCCCATTCATGTGAACAGGGATATAAAATCGGACCACTTGCTGGACTCATGTTTCCCTCATTCCATCATCAGAGAGTAAGTGTTGACTATGTCAGTCTCTGGTTAGGCAGTGAAATACCCAAACTTCAAAATGTCTGCTATACTCTGTACAGATTCAATGCAGTCCCTGTAAGGATACCCATGACATTCTTCAAAGAAATTGACCAAACACTCCTGAAATTTGTATGGAACAATAAACCCCCAAGGATAGCCAAAGCAATCCTCGGGGAAAAAGAAGATGGGAGGCATCACCTTTCCCAACTTCAAACTGTACTACAAGGAGTAGTAATTAAAAGAGCGTGGTATTGAAATAAAAACAGACCTGTGGACATATGGAATAGAATTGAGTATCCTGACACCCAACCTCAAACACATGATCATTTAATCTTTGATAAAGGTGCAACGAGTCTAAAATGGAGTAAGGAAAGCCTCTTCAACAAGTGGTGTAGGGAAAACTGGGCAGCGGCATGTAAAAAAAATGAATTTGGACCTCTGTCTAACACCATGCACAAAAATCAGATCAAAATGGATTAAAGATCTCAATATCAGACTTGAATCCATAAAGTACATTGAAGAAAATATAGGAAAAACCCTCCACGACATTGAAGCTAAAAGCATCTTCAAAGGTGAAACATCACTAACAAAACACCTAGAAGAAAAGATAAACATATGGGACTACATGAGACTAAAAAAGCTTCTGCACCTCAAAAGAAATAGTGACTAAGATACAAAGACAGTCCACAGAATGGGAAAGAATATTCACCCAATAGCCATCTGATAAGGGGTTAATATCCAGGATATATCAGGCACTGGTAGAACTTTATAAGAAGAAAACAAACAACCCCATCAAAAAATGGGGAGAAGAAATAAAGAGAAACTTCAGCAAGGAAGAAATTCGAATGGCCAAAAACATGAAAAAATGCTCATCATCACCAATCATCAGAGAGATGCAAATCAAAACAACAATGAGATACCACTTTACACCACAGAGACTGGCATATATTCAAAAGAGCAAGAATAACAAGTGCTGGCGTGGATGTGGGGAAAAGGGGACACTCATCCATTGTTGGTGGGAATGCCGGCTGGTACAGCCTCTCTGGAAAACAATATGGACATTCCTCCAAAGACTAGAACTTGAACTCCCATTTGACCCAGCCATACCACTTCTGGGAATCTACTCTGGGAAACCAAAAATACGCAGAGGAAACACCATCCCTACTTTTATGTTCATAGCAGCATTATTCACAATAGCCAGAATCTGGAAGCAACCAGAGTGCCTGAAAATTGATGACTGGATAAAGAAGCTTTGGTACATCTACACAATGGATTACTATGCAGCTGTTAGGAAAAATGAAGTTATAAAATTTGCCTATAAATGGATGGACATGGAGAAGATTATGTTGAGCGAAATTAGCCAGAAGGAGAGAGACAGATACAGAATGACTGCATTTATTTGCATAACATAAATATACATGTGCATATTATGATACCAATATCCAAGGTCAAGTGAAACATATATCAGGAGGTCTTGTCAAAGGTAGAAATTATCACAAACGTGTGGGAGTCAGAGGCTAGGTAAGACAGAAAATGGAACAGTGTGTTAACAATTGTCGAGGGTACTAATGCCAACCTAGAACTGAGCATTAAATAGAGGCAAAAAGATACACATGACAACCCTTTAATGTATGTTCTGTAATCCATAGTCTGAGGGGGGGAAGGAAAAGAGAAAGAGAGAGAAAGGGAAAGAAATAAAGAACCTGCCATGGAGGAGGTTTGGGGAGGGGGAGGGAACCGGGACATTGGTGGTTGGAGATGGGCACTGGTGGCAGGATGGGTGCTGGAACACTGTATGACCAAAACCCAAATATGAACTTTTTAATTGTATGTCTTTGTAATTGTAAAAATAAAAATTTTAAAAAAATGTCTGCTCTAGAGGATTGGCAAGAGACTACAGTGGGTAAGGTGCTTTGCATGAAGCAACCTAGTTTTGAGCTTCAATATCACATATTGTCCCCCAATACCCTCAAGGAGTGATCTCTGAGTACAGAGCCAGGAGTAAGCCATCAAACAGAGATGTGTGATCCATAAACAACAAAAAAGGGCTTTTTGGAAATGTGTGACCTACACACTGTCTATTTGACATAGATACAAGCATAATTCCATATACAACCTATGGAATATTATATTTCTCTTCATGTCTTATACCCTCTCAAGAGCCATCAGTCCATGTCATGTGTCTATCAACAAACAACTGCTACCTTGCTCCCTTCTTGATATCCATATTACCTTAAGGCAAAAATCTATTCTTAATACCTTAGCGGCATTGACAGACAAGGAATCAGTTGATCAGAAGATGGTACTGTAGCATTGTTTGACTATGTAAATCGTCCGGTTTAAGCTAGCCCATGTGAGACAGAGTGAGACAAAGGAGGGACAGGGAAAGGGAGGAAATAGTTAGTACTCAGTAGAAATTATGTTTCCTGTCTTGGTCCTCAATAAGGATCTGACCTACATGAGCTTAATTGAGGAAGAGTTCTGTTTTTCCTTCAACTGGGATCTTTTCAATCCTACTTGCTTTTCACTATCTCACTATCACTATCTACCCATTCATCATCTATTTGCTCGAGCGGGCACCAGTAATATCTCCATATGTCCTGTCTCATGCTAGTAGAGCCCAAGGGCATCTTCTTGCTGCAGGAACATAAGGAGCCTCAGACAATTATATTAGGTCATGGGAATGACCTAATATAATTGTTACTGGTATTTGGCATATCAAATATGACACGGGCAGCTTGCGAGGCTTGCCGTGTGGGTGGCATACTCTTGTAGTCACCTCTAAATACAGCATTTATTGATGAACCGTGCGGCTGCTTGCGGCCATGCGAGCTGGGCTGTGATAGGATCGTCTGCTGCTGTGTGGAGTTCTGACGAGAGGAAAGTCCGATGTGGAAGATGGCGGCCCTCATGGAATGGGGAGGGATCGTCTGACTTGTTGTGAGGCCCTGCTGGAATGGTGGGCCAGGGCTAGAACCCACCATCCCTCCCGGGTGCCTCATGAGCGGCTGGGCACAGGGAGAGCAAGTAGCAGCTCTGCCCCATGTTTGTAAGTCTATTTTAGCATGTGAAAAGCTCAACACCCAGAATGTAATTTTGGTGTTCAATATACGCTTTCTTTTAAACAGCGTTCATTTCATCCCTTAATAAGAATGGAAGACTTATGGAGGATAAGGGTGGTGCAGATGGGTGCTCTCCATTCTCGCAGCCAAATGACCACAGGAGGTTTTCAATGATAAAGTCTTAAGAGTATCCTGTGTACACTGAGATCAATAGAGGAATCTCAGTAATAATCTGAAACATATAACTCTTGCGTTTTTTTTTATTCTTCACTAACTTTTTTCCATCAATGACTTGCAATAGGTTCAGCAATAAGAATAGCATCAACCCCTATGTCTTTATGCCCTTTGGGGCTGGTCCCAGGAACTGCATTGGCATGAGATTTGCTCTCATGAACATGAAACTTGCTGTCGTCAAAACCCTGAAGAACTTCACCTTCAAACCGTGTAAAGAAACACAGGTCAGACAGTCCACATTCTGCATCAGTGATTTTCTATCGGGAGGTGTTTTCTGCTTAATTTCTCATGTCTATATGCAGTTTAATAATTTCCTCTACCAACTAAAGATCCCACTGCAGCCATCTACAGAGTCTGAGCCCTTCAGGTGTGGCATGACTTTATAAAGACACAACTTGAAGAGATCATTTGGATTCTGTGGATTATATCATGACTATACACAGTCCTTTGAACTTGAGTCAAGTTTTAAGTTTACTTCATTCATGTCCATTGGAAGGAGCAGGGTCATGGAGGTCAGGGAGCAAGGTGCAGGGTCAAGAGCACCAGGATGACCACATTAGGACTTAAATACAATGTTCTTTCCTAGTAATATTGCAAAGCTCCCATAGCGGTGATTATAAATTGGAATTATCAGGGTGGTTTAAGATAATCCTGACCATAGGGACCATAGTGATAATACAGCAATAAAACACACACGCAATGTCTTTGCATGCGTATGGCAATCTGGGTAGTATACCTGGCATTTTATATGGTCCCTTGAACACTACTTGGAGTGATTCCTAAGTAATTAATTTCTAAGTAATTGCTAGGAGTAATCCCTGAGCACCACCAGTCACAGCCCACCTCCCCCCAAAAAAATTCTGATCCTAAAACAATCATCTCATCATTCTGAAATAATTCAACCTTGTGGATTTTTAAACTCTCACATTGATTCTCATGCTTGGTCAAAGTTGAACATCACTGATTTAAAGCATTTATACCATATCTTATTTCAACTGGTGTCTCTTAAACCATATACTAGGTTGAGAATTAATTTACTAAGCAAAATAATTGCATTTTTATTTAAAAATATTTTAATATCTCTTAAACCATATGCTAGATTTGAAAATTTATGTACTAAGTAAAACAATTGCATTTTGGTTTAAAATCTTTGAGAATAAGGGACTTGTACTTTTATGCCTCAGCTTGCTCTGGAAATGCACCATTTATACCAGATGAAAGGACCCCATAAGCTATTTAACCTGGTTCCTGTTCCAGACAAATTGGGTTCCTTTGTGCCTAATATGTCTCAGAACGCTCTTCCCATGTTCCTAGTATCTCTCAGAACGCTCTTCTCTTATATTGTCTTCTCCTCCAAGTCCTAGTTAACTTCCCAAGTCACCCTAGTGAGATTTCCCCACAGAGCCCAGAGTTCCTTCCTCCTTAGCTGTCATCAGTTACTGTTGGCTGGTACCATCAGTTCTGCTGCTAGAATGAATCTCTTATCATTAACCATTCAGTTTGATTTCTTGGTGTTCCCCTTTAAGAATGTCTTTAGCTCATTTTGTTTATAAGCTCCCATGGGGTCACCCAACCATAGTATTAATGCTGAGAAAGTGATTTGTCATCATTGAAGAGTGACTAGAAACAAATTTAACAAATTCTACTTTGAAATAGTTAGCACATGTCACCTGTGGCAGATGAAAGTTTCATGTGTTGCTGCCTGTTGCTTGGGAAATAGAAATGTACCTCTACTTCCAGAAAGAATTAATTTTTTTAATTTGAAAGGGTGGAGTGATGTTTCTTGGAAGATCTTAACTCTGTTGGAAAACATAAAGAAAATCAACCAAGGTCCATGAGTCTTACTTCTTAGGACTTGTGTATGTACTCTGTAGCTCCGTCCCTTAAATAGATTTTCTTAGGTTTACACAGGGTGACAGAGGTGGACTGTGTATCTTATTGGGGGCTTAAGGCATCTAGTAGCAGTCTTGCCTTTGCATAGAAACAGGTATTTTGGACAAGAAAGAAAACTTCTCTCTGGCCTGTCTGAGATGAGCCCCGTGAGCTTCCAGTTACCCACAGGCTGGTGCTTCTCACCCTCTGGGAGAGCTTTATTCCCTTCAGTCAACTGGGATCAGAAGGTGATTGTTAGTCACTTCTTCCCTAGAGACCAAAGGAGTGACTAGCAGAGAAAGGGGCTTCACTCTTTCAATTAGGGCCTTCAGAAGCCCCATGTTTTACTGCATCTGAGATCCAGGAGCAGTTTCTCAAGGGCGCTTCTCATCCCAAAACGGAATCATGATCTTGCAAGTTTCTGACACCACACAACTAATTATGTGGCTGCTCACAACGCTTTGCCATTCCAAAGATGCAGCTCAGACGCATGTTTGGCATCATGAGGCTCTAGACTAGATCCTCTGAAAAAATGCCTTAGAAATCAAAATTGCCATACTTCCTAAGCATCTGGTTTAAATGTCAAATGCTTATATTTGTTGAATTCTTGTTGAATTTCTTATTAAAGTTCCAGTTTTTGAAAAGCACTGTAATTCAATGTGATTTTGTTCTTCAGTCCAAGAGAATGAATGCTGAATAGGTATTTTGTTGAAGCTCACAAATTAATGCTTTATCATCTTGCCTTGACAGTTATTCTAGAATATGTATAAATAATTAATGCAAATGAGGGGCCAGAGAGATAGTACAGGGGGAGGGCATTTTCCTTGCATGCAACCGAACCAGTTTTGATCCCTGGCATCCCATATGGTCCCCTAAGCACCACCAAGAGTAATTCCTGAGTGAAGAGCCAGGAGTAATCCATGAGTATTGCCAGGTCTGACCCAAAAAGCCAAAAAAGGGAAGGAAATAATTAATGGCAAATGATTATAATGAGCATTTTAATGAACATAAAACAATTTTTAATATTTCTCCAAACATTATTGTTCTTCATGTATCTTCTCTATTTTGCTTTTGTTCTTCTATTTTGCATTATTGTTCTTCACGTATCTTCTCTATTTTGCTCCCTTCACCAGTTCTTTTGTGATTATTTCACTGTTGCAGATTCCCGTGAAATTTGGAAAACAAGGACTGATTCAACCAGAGAAACCCATCATTCTAAAGATCGAGCCCAGATGAATATTCATGAGTCTGACTTGGTGCTTTGCTTTACAAGGAAGCTGCATTTCAGAACACTAGCGAGCCCAATTTGCTTTGTGAATAAACCCCAGTAATGAAACCAGCTTAGTTGACTGCTCCTGATGGGTATATTAGCGGTTCTGTTCACTCATAGCTTTCTAATTGAGAGTTGTATGTATAGAGTGATTTAAAGGAAATTACTCAATGAAAATGTCTCAGAGTTTATTAAAAAACAACTACAATGAAAACAAAATTACTGTGGTGACTTTGCACACCACAAAGTAACACCATGTTTTATTTAATATCGAGTAGTGACTAGAGTGAGTCAGTAAACATCTCTCTCCTGAACACTCTCTGATGGCTCTGAGTGCATTAGAGAGTAGCTCCAAAATTGAAGCACAGGGTGTCCATGATTCTACATTGATAACCAGCACAATCAGGAGTTATCAGGGGACCTTTTTCCAGATTAAACTTGACATATTAAGTGATAATTAAACCATTGATCAATAAAGTATATTCATAGTTTCATCCTACCTATTTTATTATATAGAGCAGAGACACATTCATTGTTCAATTTTAATCTGGTGTTCTTATAGCATTTCCCCTGATGTTTCTGAAAGGCAAAGAACTGCTTTTCTTACCTCTTTGTGGCCCTTCCAAAACTCCCAAATCTTAAACATAATAAACTGAATCAGGAAAGTTTTGTGCGACCATGATTGGGCATCAGGCCTAAACCTTTCATTGATCTGAGGTGGTTTCAGAAGGTGAGAATTCTTTGCTTTTTGTTTTCTGATCCTTCCTGTTGACAGATACCACCATAGCTGGTCCAAGGTCTTTGCAGTTTGAAGCCATTTGCAGTGCCTTAAGGTTCTTGTGAAAACCACATAGGAGATTGGGGGCAGGAACAGATAAGGCAGTTTGATTTTAATAAATTTTGGGATATTGTTATAATTTCTATTATGAATCCAAATTTTATCTAGTCTGGGCATTTTTTCTCTTATCCCCATAGGTCTCTGTATGGGACAATTGGGATTTACTAGGAGGAACCCACCCTGGCTACATTGGAACCACCCTTTGGAAATAGCTCTGTACAGATTAAAGGAGGGGTCATGCTGGCTTGCGTCAGGCTGGTGAACACGACTTTCAGTTAAACAGAAAGCAGAGCATGAAAATTGTCCTGGAGCAGAATAGAATGAGCACAAACCTTGTGGATGTTCGGAGATAGCTGTCTTATTGCATGGAGTTCATAGTATAAAGTTGTAATGTTATATCCCCATATATATACATCAGAGCTCCTACCTCCGTTGCTATTCCAGAGTCAGGGACGCTGTCTTGTTTGCCAAGGCATTGAAAATCAGATGGGCTGGACATGTAATGCGATTTGGAGATGACCACTGGACTAGAGCCATTACCGACTGGATCCCACGGGATGTCAAAAGATCATGTGGCCGCCCACCTACAAGATGGTTAGACTTCTTTGTCAAGACCCTGAATGAATGGTTTGAGGCTCTTTGTATTCCTGAAGCAACCAGATGCCATTGGGCTATACTGGCACGTGACAGGGTCAAATGGAAATATTACTGGCACCTGCTCAAGCAAATCGACGAATAACGGGATGTCAAGTGATCAAGTGATATACATCTTGAGATGCTTTTGTTCTTAGGCATGATTCCTGTACCAATCCCCTCTCTACAATATTTTGCATAAGAGCAGACTGAGGAAGAAGTGACTAGACCCTGGTATACTAGCATTTATATGTACCCAGGCTAGGTGTGCTCGCCTGGAGATTTGCATGAGAGGTCTGGTTTTTGACTCTGTGAAGTTCGGTCCACTAGGGGCTTGCCTTTTGCTTTTGGTGGGCTTGGAAGAAGATGAGCTATGGTTTGGGAGAAGGATCCATTTTGGGGCATCCATTTTGGGGCATCCATCTTGGTGGGAGATCTTGGCCTGAGCACATAGTCAGAGACATTGGACCATCAACCATAGGCCTGGGACATCCTATCACCTCAGATTGTAGTAGCATAGTTTGTTTTGTTATTGGTGATAAGTAAAAGCATTAGGAACTGTGGCAAATTCATGGTTTTGTCCATCTGTCACTGACCCTTGAAGTAAAACTTGGTTGTGTTATTGTCGGGGACCTCCAACTGATCCCCTACACTTCCCCTTCCTCCTTCCTTCTTACTCGATCTCACTTTCCTTTGCCTTCCCGTCCCTTTCTGGATAATTCAAACCTACAGCACAAGGTGGACAGTCACACATTGGTGGGGTGGTCAGACGGAGACCATGCTGGAAGCAACAGTGGCTCGAGGCAGGTCCAAGTTGGATGGGAATATGATCACAGGAGGGGGGTGTGGGAGCTCACCAGAGGCATTAAGGGTCCATACAAGAGGGTGTCCTGGCCAGAGGACAGAGCTAAAGACAGATGGAGAGCAAATGAGGTGAGAAAGGCAGCCACGGGTGGTAAGTCTACACTGGGAGGTTTGATCCAATGTACCGTTTATCAAGATGAGGCCAGTTTCATGGCTGTGATAGAAAGTAAGGGAAAGGAATAGGACCGAATGAGCAATGTGAGCCCAGATTGGACTGAACGTGCCAGTGTCGGCCCATGCTTTGCTGTATATGCAGATGATCAATACTTATGTGTAGACAGAAAAACACATGTTCCCTCAGAAATGACAGAACAGTGACACTTATTTCTTTGTTTATTTGAGGTATTTTCTATACCCAGCAGTGCTCAGGGATGTATTTCTGGCTCTGAGCTTAGAAGAGACCCTTGGCTGTACCAGAAGGGCTGTGTTTGGTTCCAGAAATTGAATTGGGGTCTAAGGGAAAGAAGCTCATGCCTGAATCCCATTTGTACCTATCAGCCTGCAGTTACATATTAATAACAGAAAGCACATTTCATGTCCAGATCTCTGAAAGTGTAATTTTCTCTGAAAGGAGTTAAGAGTCTGTAGAGAATTGTTGGTAGAAGCAGCACAGGTGTCCCTGGGGTCCCTCAGGGAGCCCATATGTGACCCCTCCCTGGGCCAGGCACCCAGTCACAGTCTCTCCTCTCCTTGGTCTAGAACATTCTCACACTGTTACCCAGTGTGGTTCCAAAAGCCAAGTCCCAAAGCTTGAGCACTTCTCAGACATTAGGATGGCCACTAGGAAAAGATGGGGGACAAGAGGCAACAGTGAGAACCTAGAGAAATTAGGTCCCAACAGAGCTAGATGTGGGAGAAATTAGGGACCTGACAGAGCTAGATGTGGGAAGCTATTTGTGGGTTGTCTAGAAGTTGATGCTGATTCCCTGTGACCCAGTACTCATCCTGAGAGAGCCCTCAGAGCTGCACCCATCCTGCTCTGACAGACGCCAACACATCAAAACTGCCACAAGACAGCTGCACACAGCGCGGACGCGGACAGAGATTGAGCAGCATCAGGAAGGACACACATTACAGCACCGGGGCATCACACATGGTCCCTCAATAACGCATGTCTGGGGCACACGATGTGACTGTTCCCAGGAAGTGTCGTGGATGAGTAAATCCATAAACATGGAACAGAAATAGCCAGTCACATAAAAGCCACTGAAGGTCACTAGATTTTCACTAAAAAATTTGGTGATAAAGTTGGAATTAAAGTTGGAATTAAAGTTTTAATTGGGTGGTGGCTTTGGGACATGGACATGGCAGCCGGGCAATCCTTCCCCTTCTTAATTGCTTGTATTAAGTTTACATTACAGAGTTTTGGGGGTTACAGCTTCACGCCCCTGCATGTCCATAACACTCATTTCCCTAAGGACCACTCTGCTGTTCTTCTCATAGACCCCCCTTTCCCCCCCCCCCAATCACCACCATGGTCATCCCTAACTCGAGCACTTGGGAGGGTGGGGTGGGGGCCACATCCTCAGGCTTACTTCTTGCTTGTGCTTGGGGATCATATGAGGTGCTAGGGGTTGGGATCCAAACAAAGTGGTAGGGCTCAGACCAGGGTTGGCTCTGTACAAGGTAAACACCTTCCTTCACTCTAGTACTATCTCTCAGGCCTCTAAGCATTAATTTTATTATTTCTCGTGGTCTTGATTACTTGTTATTAATTCATTTGATCACTTGAATCCCTTTATTCATCGATTTGCTTGAGCGGGCGCCAGTAACATTTCCATTGGACCCTATCACGTGCCAATGTAGCCCAATAGCATCTGGTTGATTCAGGAATATGAAGAGCCTCAGACAAGGAAGTCTGACCATCTTGTAGGTGGGCGGCCACGTGATCATTTGACATCCTGTGGGATCCAGTCGGTAACGGCTCTAGTCCAGTGATCATCTCCAAATCGCATTACATGTCCAGCCCATCTGATTTTTGATGCTTGGCAAACGAGACAGCATCCCTGATTCTGGAATAGCGACGGAGGTCAGAACTCCGGATTCCTTCTCTCACTTGAGTGAGGCATGATATTCCAAGCATAGCTCTTTCGATTCCTCTCTGGGAGACCCGAATAGCATTCTCATCCTGCTTTTGTAGGGCCCAGGTCTCTGAGGCATATGTTAATGCAGGGAGAACAGTGGAGTCAAAGAGATGTGCCCGGAGCCGGAGGTTCTTTGTCCTTTTAAGCTATTTCTTCGATAATTGTATTATTTCTGATGTTTTTCTTCTGTCAGTCTGTTTGCTCAAGTCATTCATTTTCCAGATATATGAGTAAAGATGTTATTTCACCTCAAGTTCATACGCTGGATCCCACCTGGCATTGGATCTCCTTGAGACTAGAAGTCCTGGGCCAGAACCATAGAACAGCAGGCTAGGGTGCTTACCTTGTATGCAGCCAAGCCAGGTTTGAACCCTGGCACCCTATATGGTCCCCTGAGAACTGCCAGGTAAGTACAGTAACCCCTGAGCATCCTAGGTGTGGAGCCATAATCAAACAAAACAAAAACGGAATCCCAGTATTTCATAAGCCTATTTGCCACAGCCTCTGTAACCAGTGCTCTGCAGTGGGCGCTTAGATGGAGGCCATGTTTTCATTGCTGTGAATAGTGCCGCAGTGAACTCAGGTGCAAACTCCCTCTCTACTTAGTGTTTTAATGTTCTGGGATAAATGTCTAGGAGTAGTATCACTGAGTCATATGAAGTTTCATTTGGGGTATGGGGGATTTTCATTTAGAGGCACCTCACAATGATTTTGTTCTCTGGGCAGTCCTGAAAGTTTTCAGGGACCATATGTGTTTCCAGGACTAATCCTGGGCTTCCTGCATTGTGGTTTTCAATGCACATTCCATCCAGTGGGCCTCTGGCTCCTTTTCACTCCCTCCCTCAGAAACACATTTTTTAAAAACCATTTTCTTCTAATGTACCATACTCTCAGGTGCGAGGGGATGTCTCCTGGATCTTGATTTTTACGTGAGCAATAACTCCTGGATTTGTCACCACTAGCACAGTCTGGGGGTGAAAAGCTGACTAATGTCTGGTAGTCCTAGAAATAAAAGGTATTGGGCCAGAGCTATAGCACAGTGGGGAGGGCATTTGCCTTGCACAAGGCTGACCCGGGTTCGATCCCCAGCATCACATATGGTCCCCCCGAGCACCGCCAGGAGTAATTCCTGAGTGCAGAGCCAGGAGTAACCCCTGAGTATTGCCGGTGTGACCCCCCCAAAAAGTTAGAAATAAAGGAATTTGTAACAGAGATAGCTATGGCCCTCATTGCATCTGTGTTACTTCAGCCAAAGGAGCACTGTTGTGTATTACACACAGTAAACTGTTTCAAACCTCCTTACAAAGACATTCATGGAAGATGTTGTGAAAAAATTTGCAAGCTGTTTCTGCAGTGAGTGGAAGTGGTGCACGCTCTGTATTTAATGGAGTAAATGCAGAATCTATTATTGTACTTTCTCTGATTCTGTTTCTGTGGACCACACATGAGTAAGATCATCTATTAGCTGCCCTTTCCCCTTTGTCTTATTTTACCTAACCTGGTTCTACTCTTCAATTCCATTTAGATTGCAGTAGAATGCCAATTTCATTTTTTCTAATAAATGAATAATATTCCATTGGGTTTATAGACCACAAGCTCTATCCATTCATTTGTTGCTGGCCATTTGGGTTGTTTACATGTCTGATGTTGTACTTAATGCCACAGTCAACAGAGAAAAGAATATATCACTTTTGAGTTTATATTTTTGAGTTCTTGGGGTAAATGTCAAAAGTAGAATCACTAGGACCTAAGGAAGAATGTCTATTGATAGATTTTTTCCAGAAGTTTCTATATTGTTTTCCATAGAGACTGAATCGTGCATTCCTACCTGCAACTAATAAGAGTTCCTATGCAACACATCCCCAGCACTAGCATTTTCCAATCTAAGAATGTTCTTTTTTTTAAATCTCTCTGTCAAATCCCAGTGGTAACCTTGCGGAGTTGAGGATTCTTGGTCGAGATTCTTTCTATTCAATGCCTTGAACATTCACTCTGTTCTCTTTTTACCCATAAGCTTTCACTGGATATATCTGATGTTGGTGATCCACTTTTTATCAAATTGAGGAAATTCCACTAGCATTTTAAGATTTTTTTACATCCTTGAATGGCTCGAATACTTTTTTCTAAAAGGATTGAGATCATAAGACTGTTCTCTCTTAGTCTGTTACTGTGATGGTGTTCTTTGACATTTCATCTGTCAAACCACATTTGTTTTCCAGGGTCTGATGTGTCTTGGCCATGGATACAGTCATTGCTGCTGTTTACAGCCCTATTGTTTCAGATGTTTGCAACAAAGCTCATGACTGAGACCTGAGTCCATCTTTCTTTCTTGTTCTCTTTTGTTTAATTTGCATAAAGAAAACAATTCCACATTCTCTTTTAAAACTTTTTTAAATTTTTATCTTTACTTTTTTGTTTTAATTTAAGCATCATGGTTTACTGTTAAAGATAGGACTGAAACATTCCACCACCGCGCCCTCCACGAGAGTCTCTGCTTGCTGACTACATTGTCCCAGTGTCCCAGTGTCCACCACCCGCTGCCTCGTCCCTCCCTTGTGGTCAACTTCCTAATGAAGACTTTTTCTCAGTTTCTGTTGTCTTTGGACATCTGTTAGTCTCCTACTGAATTGCTTTATAGCCCACATGTAAGAGAGGGTCATTCTGTATCTCCTTTTAACTTCACTCAGCTGGTGCTTTTCAGATCCATCTACATGTCAGCAAATTGCATGATTTTGTCTTTTCTTAAATCCTAGTAGTATTCTATTGGGTGTATGTACTGCAGTTTCTTTGGATACATGGTTTGTAAGGTTTTGGGGGGTGTTTGGGGAGTACACCCAATGATGCTCAGGGCTCACACTCCTGGTAGGCTTGAGGACCATATGGAATGCTGGGAATTGAACCCGAGTCATCTTCCTAGAAGACAGATGCCCTACCTCTGTACTACAATCTGGACCCGGAGTTCTTGGATAACTGGGATATTTTCAGATTCTGACTTTTGTCAATAGTTCTGCAAAAAGGGGAAAATGTTTTGTTTTTCTGAAAAAAGTGTTTGGCTCCTAGGGTACATGCCAAGAAATGGAACTGCTGGGTCATATGAATGCTCAATTCCTAGATTTTGAAGAAATGACGTTTGTTTTTCCAAAAAAGGTTTAACATGTCAAAATTATCACCAGCAATGGAAGATCTCTTTTTCCCCACATCCGTGCCCATGGTGTGTTTTCATTCTTTATGATGTGTACCATTCTTAATGGTGTAAGATGATATCTCATTGCTGTATGGATTTGTATTTACCTGACAATAAGTGAATTTTTTCCTTTTTTTTAGTGAAACTCTTTTTTTTATTGTATCTTTTTATTTTATTTTTTTTTATTTTTTTATTTTTTTATTTAATTTTTTTTATTTTTAAAATTACAAAGATATACAATTAAAAAGTTCATATTTGGGTTTTGGTCAAACAGTGTTGCAGCACCCATCCCGCCACCAGTGCCCATCTCCCACCACCAACGTCCCCGGTTCCCTCCCCCCTCCCCAGCCCTGCTCCATGGCAGGTTCTTGATTTCTTTCCATTTCTCTCTCTTTCTCTTTTCCTTCCCCTCGAGACTATGAATTACAGAACATACATTAAAGGGTTGTCTTGTGTATCTTTTTGCCTCTATTTAATGCTCAGTTCTAGGTTGGCATTAGTACCCTCAACAATTGTCAGCACACTGTTCCATTTCTGTCTTACCTAGCCTCTGAATCCCACACATTTGTGATAATTTCCACCTTTGACAGGACCTCCTGATATATGTTTCACTTGATCTTGGATATTGGTATCATAATATGTACCTATATATTTATGTTATGCAGATAAATGCAGTCATTCTGTATCTGTCTCTCTCTGTTATCTTTTGTTATTTTTTAAAAAAATATTTTATTCTACCACTGTGAGATATACAATTACAAAGATGTTCATAAGATGTTCATATTTGAGTTTCCGTCATACAGTGTTCCAGCCCCATCCCTCCACCACCGATTCCAGCACATTTCCCACTACCAATATACCCGATTCCCTCCCCCTCCCCTAGCCTGCCTCTATGGTAGGATCTTTATTTCATTCATTCTCTCTCTCTCTCTCTCTTTCTCTTTTCCTTCCCTACCACATTGTGGATTACAATACATACTTTAAGAGGTTGTCATGTGTATCTTTTTGCCTTTATTTAATGCTCAGTTCTAGGTTGGTATCAAAACTTTCGACAATTATTAGCACACTGTTTCATTCTCTATCTCACCTAGGCTCTGACTCCCACACGCTTGTGATAATTTCCACCTTTTCCCCCTCTCTCTGGCCCATATTTTTATTTATTTTATTTATTATTTTTTTTAATTACAAAATGTTCATGTTTGGATTTCGCCATACAGTTTTCCAGCACCCATCCCACCACCAATGCCCATTTCCCACCACCAATGTCCCCGATTCCCTCCCCCCATCCTCTAGCCTGCTTCCATGGCAGGTTCTTCATCTCTTTTCTTTCTCTTTCTCTCTCTTTCTCTTTCTCTCTTCCTTCTCTTACATATTGTGGATTGTAATACATATACTTAGAGATTATCATGTGTATCTTTTTGCCTGTATTTAATGCTAAGTTCTTTGTGGTAATAGACTTTCGGCAATTATTGGCACACTGTTCCCTTCTCTGTCTTACATAACCTCTGCTCCCACATGTTTGCGATAATTTCTACCTTTGACAAGACCTCCTGATCCACATTTCACCTGACCTTGGATATTGGTATCATAATATGTATATATGTATCACTTGATCACTTGATCACTTGATATCCTGTTATTCGTCGATTTGCTTGAACAGGCACCAGTAATATTTCCATTTGACCCTATCATGTGCCAGTATGGCCCAATGGCATCTGGTTTGCTTCAGGAATACAAAGAGCCTCAAACCGTTCGTTCAGGGTCTTGACAAAGAAGTCTGACCATCTTATAGGTGGGCGGCCAGGTGATCTTTTGACATCCCGTGGGATCCAGTCGTAATGGCTCTAGTCCAGCAGTTGTCTCCAAATCTCATTACATGTCCAGCCCATCTGATTTTCGATGCTTTGGCAAATGAGACAGCATCTTGTTTGTCTCTCTCTTATATATATATATATATATATATATATATATGTATATTTATATATTTATGTTGGGCTACAATGGCAAGTGATAGGGTCAAATGGAAATGTTACTGGTGCCTGCTTGAGCAAATCGATGAATAATGGGATGTCAAGTGATCAAGTGATATATTTATGTCATGCAAATAAATGTAGTCATTCTATATCTGTCTCACTCCTGGCTCATTTCACTCAACATGATCCTCTCCATGTCCATCCATTTATAGGCAAATTTCATAACTTAATTTTTCCTAACAGCTGCATAGTATTCCATTGTGTAGATGTACCAAAGTTTCTTTATCCAGTCTTTAGTTCTCGGGCATACTGGTTGTTTCCAGGTTCTGGGTATTGTGAATACTGCTGCTATGAATATAAAAGTGCGGATGGTGTTTCTGCTGTGTGTTTTTGGCTTCCCAATATTCCCAGGAGTGGTATGGCTGGGTCAAATGGGAGCTCAATTTCTAATCTTTGGAGGAATGTCCATATTGTTTTCCAGAAAGGCTGTACAAGCCAACATTCCCACCAACAATGTATGAGAGTCCATTTTTCCTTCCATCCACGCCAGCACTTGTAGTTTTTACCCATTTGGATATGGGCCAGTTTCTGTGGTGTGAGGTGATATTTCATTGTTGTTTTGATTTGCATCTTTCTGATGATTAGTGATGATGAGAATTTTTTAGTGCATGGTGTTAGAGATCCAAATCCATTTTTTTTATATGTTGATGTCAAGTTTTACCAACACCACTTGTTGAAGAGGCTTTCCTTACTCCATTTTGGACTCTTTGCACCTTTATCAAATATTAAATGATCATGTGTTTGAGGTTGGGTGTCAGCATACTCAATTCTATTCCATAGGTCCACAGGTCTGTTTTTCCCAATACACTGCTGTTTTAATTACTACTGCCTTATAGTACAGTTTGAAGTTGGGAAAGGTGATGCCTCCCATCTTCTTTTGTCCAAGGATTGCTTTAGCTATCCGTGGGGGTTTATTGTTCCATACAAATTTCAGGAGTGTTTGGTCATGGGTATCTCTATAGGGACTCCATTGAATCTGTACAAAGCTCTAGGCAGTATTACCATTTTGACAATGTTGATTCTCCCCATCCATGAGAGGGAATGTGTTTTCATTTCCTTGTGCTCTCTTTTATTTATTAGACTAGTGTCTTGTAGTTTTCTTTGTACAGGCCCTTTACACACTTGATTCCTAGGTATTTGATTTTCTGTGGCACAATTGTGAATGGAATCGTTTCCTTAATATCCCTTTCTTCTCTTTCATTATTTGTATATAGGAAAGCCACTGACTTTTGGGTGTTGCTTTAGTATCCTGCCACTCTAGTATATGTCTACTGTTTCTAGGAGTTTTTTGGTAGAGAGTTTAGGGTTCTCTAGGTATAATATCATGTCATCTGCAAATAATGATAGCTTGATTTCTTCCTTGCCTATCTTGATGCCCTTAATATCCTTTTCTTCTCTGATTGCTATGGCAAGTACTTCCAGTACTATATTGAATAAAAGAGGTGAGAGGGGGCAACCTTGTCTTGTCCCTGATCTTGGGGGAATGCTTTCAGTTTTTCCCCATTGAGAATGATGCTCGCTGTGGGCTTTTGATAGATAGCTTTGACTATCTTGAGGAAAGTTCCTTCAATTCCCATTTTCTGGAGGGTTTTAATCATGAACAGGTGTTGGATCTTGTCAAATGCTTTCTCTGCTTCTATTGATAGGATCATATGGTTTTTATATTTCTCTTATTGATATGATGTATTATGTTGATTGATTTGCGAATGTTGAACCATCCTTGCATTCCCGGGATGAATCCTACTTGGTCATGATATATAATCCTCTTGAGTCTTTGGATTCTGTTTGCTGATTTTTGTTGAATATCTTAGCATCTTGTTCATCAGGGAGATTGGTCTGCAGTTTTCTTTCTTTTGTTGTCTCTCCGTGCTTTGGGTATCAGGGTGATATATGCCTCGTGAGAAGCTGTTTGGGGGTGTTTCTGTTTCTTCTGTTTCCTGGAAGAGCTTGAAAATGACTCGCAGTAGGTCTTGCTTAAAGGTTTGGTAGAATTCACTAGTGAATTCATCTGGAACTGGCCTTTTGTGTTTGGGCAGACTTTTAATTACTGTTTCAATTTTCTCCGTGGTGATAGGCTTATTCAGGTGTTGCAGGTCTTCTCGTTTCAGCCGTGGGAGGTTATAGCACTTCAGGAATTCATCTATTTCTTCTAGATTCGCATGTTTCATGGTATATAGACTCTCAAAGTGATCGCTGATGATCTTTTGGATTTCTATGGTTTCTGTTGTGATGTAAATGATTTTTTTTTAATTCCCTTTGCCATCTCTATGTCTCCATTAAGGAAGATTCTGTTTATCTCTTCCCACATTTTTTGATAGGGGTTATTTTATTTTAAATTTAGTAAAATTTAGTAAATTTAGTGCTTTACTTATCTTGCAGATTAACCTTTCGTCAAAGGAGTTGTGGACAATTATTCTCTTTCAGAATGTGGAGTTTTTTTTTAATTCTAGTCATCCCTTATTTTTGTATCACAGAACTTTTGCGATTGATATAATCTCATTTGCTTATCTTTGCTTCTGTTTGCTTGGCTAATGACATTTATTTGCTGAAGATGCCTTTAGATTGAATGTCATAATAAGAGCATACATGGCCATGCTCCAGTGTCTGGACCTGGTGAGTTCCTCCTCTCTATTTCCTGCTCAGCTTCTCGCCAGCTGCCTTATGGGCAGCAGACACTGGACCCTCACCTCAGGCACAGGTCCCAGAGGGCTCCAGCCTGAGTGCTCCCGTGGGGGCCGGCTGTCTGCTGGGGCTTGGGGCAGAGCGGGCAAGTGCGGACATGTCTGCAGGCTGTTGTGTTGAGCTCAGCCTTGAGATGAGGAGGGCGGGGGTCAGGTGGGCCCCTGCTGTGTGTGTTAGTGTGTGCGTGCGTGCCTGTGTGTGATTATGTATTTGTGTGTGTGAGAGTGCACCTCCGTGCATGCATGTACGGGAGGCCTTTTTTTGTGACTGCAGGAAACTGTTTTCTTTTATTATTATTATTATTATTTTATTTGGGGTTAATACTGGCAGTGCTGGGGGACCATATGGGATGCCAGGGATTGAACTCTGGGTCGGCCGTGTGCAAGGCAAACGCTCTCCCCACTGTGCCATGGCTCCAGTACCTCTCTTGTGCATTTTTAACTAAAATGGAATTGTCCATTTGTGACAATACCTGACTCATTTATGTTATTTTTAAAATACCCATCTTTTTTTTTTATAATCTTGTTTTATTATGAATAACTTAAGCCGCTGTGCTATGGCTCCGGCCTGGAGTCCACATCCGGACTTCCCTCTCGTCAGAGCTCCACCCAGCAGAAGAACCTATTACAGCCCAGTTCATCAATAAACACTGGATTTAGAGGTGACTACAAGAGTATGCCACCCACAGGGCAGAGCCTGGCAAGCCTCACGTGTCGTATTTGATATGCCAAATACCAGTAATAATTATAGACCTCATTCCCATGACCTGATGGAATGGTTTGAGGCTCTTTATGTTCCTGGAACAAGCAGATGCCCTTGGGCTCTACTAGCATGAGACAGGACATATGGAAATGTTACTGATGCCCGCTCGAGCAAATCAATGATGAACAGGAAGACAGTGATACAGTGATACAGTGATGTGTTCTTCAATATAACTCAGGTTTGACATGCAGGTCTTTAATCCATGTTGATCTGACTTTCATGCATGGTATTTGAAAGGGGTCTGAGCTCAATTTTTAACCTGTGACTACCAATTTCCCAGCACCATTATTGAAGAAGCTCTGTTTGCTCTACTTCATACTTTTTCTATTTTGCTAAAGATCAACTGTATATATTATATAAAGAAAGCAATGAATCACCACAAACAGAAATAAATAGAAGATGAGATAGAAATACAACCCCTGCTCACAGACTGGAAAAATTAATATTATCAAAATAACAATCTTGCCCAAAGGTTTAATGCAATACCTATAAAATACCTATGACACTTTTTTAAGACATAGAAAGAGGCTTTTGGCATTCATATCAAATAATAAAACCTAAAAAGCCAAATAAATCCTAATAATAACAAAGATGAGAGGATTTTCTCTTCTAATATCAAAATATACTAAAATGCTGTAGTAATACTGTAAAGCAAATCTTGAAGGGGAACAATCTATCACAGAAGAGGGTCAATGGCAGAACTCAGCTCCTTTGCTGACATAGACCAGAGGCTTCTGTTCTCTCTGCCATCAGGGTTCTCATGGGACAACTAACATGACAATTGGGTCCCCTCAGAGTAAGGGCAAAAAGACACCCGGTCTAGAAACCAGGGCTTTTTGTAAGCTAATTTCAAAGTTGATATTCTAGCCATTGGCTCTATCCTGTTCATTAGAAGCCAGTAGGTCCAGCAACTAACAGAAGGGTTGGCAAGGAGGAAGGAAGCTGGGGCCCTCTCTGGCTTTCTCAGTAACCCCACCATAGATGCAGAGCCAAAAGTTCAGAACTGAGAAATAAGATGACTAGCTCTTTCTTATTCACTTCATCCAGTAAGAAAAAATGGCTCAGCAGACTGAGCACATGCTTTTCAGTGTGAGACTAAGAGGCTCGCCAAGTACAGCATGATCCTCTGAGCAATGTGGGCAGTGACTCCCGAGTACAGAGTTAGGAGCAGCGACAAAGCAGTGCCAGGCATGGCCCCAAACAGAGAGGAGGGGGAGGGAGGATGAGAGGGAGGGAGGAAAGAAAAGAGAGGGAGAGAGAGAAAAAGAGAGAGAGAATGGTTATATAGCTGAGGATGTGCCTCTGGACTTTCAGTTTGTTCCACTCTCCTAAGACTCTCACTTCTTCCAGAACTCACTATTTTGATGCACAGTTTTGTTAAGTGATAAATGTCCCAATACCATCAACTATAATCAAGAGATATAATCAAGAGTTGTTTCATGAACTTAGTAACTCATTTACCCTGCTTGATCTCTGAATACCCATTTAGTATTGGTTGCTCTTACAGGGTTTACCTTGGCTTAGTACAACTTCATTTGCTTCAAAGGACCACAACATTCTTTCAAACAAACCCATCACTCAAAGTTCAGATATTTCCAGGAATTGACTGGCCCAGCACCAACCCATCCCCTTTCCTAACAGATAAACCCTCTGATCAGTGGACATCTGCAGGCTGGAGGGACGTGTGGGCGCAGAGGACTGGAGGGACGTGTGCATACAGAGGCTGCTAAGAACTGACTGCTTAGCTGGTCCAGGAAGCCGAAGAGCAGAGTGCTCAGGAATTGCCATGGAACTGATCCCAAGCTTTCCCATGAGCTCCTGGCTCCTCCTGGCCATCACTCTGGTGCTTCTCTACCTATGAGTGTCTGTCCTGGCTGCTCTGTCACTTTGGGCATGGGGTGGTAATCAGATTGCGTTTCCTTTCTCCAGTTGGAAGACCAAAAGGTTTCCCAGAGGGAAGGTTCTCAACTGGTGGATGTGGGAACCCCACGCCCCATACTCCCAATCCCTCTGTCTTTGTGGGTCACTTGCATAGTGACATTCTTTATTTCTGGAGTTGACCTAATAGACAACCAGTGTAGACCCAGATGAATATACCAGAATCCAGCATGAGCATTTAAAATCACCTACCCCTTTGCGAGAGATCACAGGTACCTCACTGTAGAGGAGAGCAGGGAAAGGACCTTGGGATATTCATTTCATCTTCTGCCTTCAAGACGTAGCATCTGCTGGGAGAAGCTGGATCTCTCTGACTTCACCCAACTCCTCACCCCAAGACATTATCCCCCCAGGGCTCTGGGGGGCACCCTGACATTGGACGGAGCACAGGACATTGCTCCTTCTTCCCATAGACTTGGCTCAGCCGTCTTTGTGTATCCTCCCATGGGAACCCCCCAAGTAGACTCCTTCCTTCCTGGCCTGAGAAGTCCAGCGTAAAGCAAACGGAAACATTGAGGCCACTGTCAATGCAGTGCCATTCTCCTCCCGCAGTGCCTAGAGAAGGCTGTGTCAGCAGAGACTGACAGCCCCTCCATGGAGTCAGCTGCAGGCTGCAAGGCCACAGTCCCTGGGAATCAGCTGGGAGTTTGAATCCCTCCCCATCAGTGTCATGGAGAATGATCCCAGGCGGGTCCTGGCTTCAGGGGAGTAGGTGGAGGATGAGCTATCTCTCACCTGTGGCTGCAGAAGATCCCCACATGTTACTAGGAGGGGGACACCTTGACGAAAGGCACATAAAAAGATAAAATTTATTTGAAGTGTTTGAAATAACTATTCTGGGTTGAGGGAAGTATGCTAACATAATTTTTGAATAATGGCATTTCAAACTGATGTGATTCGGTTTCATTCTGTTTACGCCAGATGGTATAATTGACCTAAAACTGATTTATCTATTGGGGGATAAAGACGGTTGCTGGTCAGTATTTGTGACCAGAAAATTACACAAGTACGTGAGCGATAGAATCTTCTAGAATAGAGTCCGGACGGGAGCCTGGTGTCAGTCTCTGCCTGTAGATGTAGACAGTAGATGCTGTTCTGAACTCACTTGCCTTCGGGATCCCTCTAACTCTGGGCAGGAGCTCCTTAAAGGCAAAAATCCACAGAAGAAGATACAAAATTTGCTTCATCCAACTCTTTAGGGAACATAGTCCTTCTTTTACTTTGCATAAATGGGTCATTTGCTATGAGCAGAAGGACATGTGGGCTTTGGAAACCGCCAATTAACAGACATTATGAGGCACAGTGAATCCTTACCGCTGGCTCTTGTTGTTTTTAAAATCGTTTTTATCATCATTCAGTGGTGTGCAGGGCTTTCTTCTGGCTCTCTGCTGAGGGACCACTCCTGGTGGTGGTATGCGGAACCATACATGATGCTGAGATCTGCTACATGCAAACCTCACGCCTGTAGTAGCTCCCAGTCCCCATAACAGAGTTGCTTATCACCTACTTATTATTTATCACCGCCTTATCACCTCCTTTCCCCTGCCCTCTCTGATTACCCAGGTGCAGCTGACCAGCCCAATTGCACAATATCCATGTCCATCTTTCTATTTTCTTGTATGTACGGGACCCACACACACGGATGGTTCAAGAAGCTAGGGGTCCCCGGGCCAACACCACTGCCCCTTTATTTGGAACTTTGTTGATCTACTGGCAGGTGAGTAAGCTTCATGCTTCCTGTGTTTTTTTTTTTTTACACAGGTTCAAAGTTCTTCATGACTTACTTCCTAAGTAAGACCTTGAGTTTAGTTACTTGGAACAGGTCTCTGGGTGGCTGGAAGTGGCGTTCAGTTTGTCTTTAGAGGGGGCAGCTCCTACCGTGCGTGCCCACTGCTGCCCAGCTCTGTGAGCCATGGGGCAATGATTCCCCATTATGGGTGAGAGCTCAGTGAGGTGATGATTTCTATCACGAATGAGAGTGCAGCTGCAGGAGCACAGGAGGTGAGAGGTGCAGGTGAGGCTGGCCTGTGCCACCTGCTGCATTGGGGAATGTTCCAGACTATCTGCATTGCTTCCTCTCAACTATCTGTATCTCTCCCCTCCCTCTGAGCTAGGGCTTCCTTACGATGAAGGAAGGGATGGGCAGGATTCACTTCCAGAGTGTCAAGCCTCCTCTGTTCCCTTCTCAGCTGGTGCAGACTAACATTTGTTTCTCCTTGCAGGATTTTGTGGACTTTCACATAAATTGTTTTAAAAAGTATGGAAGAATGTGTGGATGAGTACAGAGGGAATGTCCGACTGCGGATCTAGGTAGCCTGAGTCCCTGGCATCACTTTCTTCGAGTATAGTTGTTCTACTCTCCTCGGGTTTGCTTTGGGAGATTTGTTTGGTTTTTTGTTTGGGAGCCACACCCAGTGATGCTCAGTATTTACTCCTGGCTCTGCACTCAGGGATCACTCCAGGTGGTGCTTGAGGGACCCTATGAACTAAAATCTTACTCAGATTTGCTGAGTGCAAGGCATGTCAGCATTCCTTCCCCATATTGAATGAAAACCCAAACCCACTATTTAAAATTTGGATTTACCATGTCCTCAGAAAGGGTCTTGGGCTGACATGCAAACAAAATAGAAAACATTTTCCTCCAATTTTTTTCTTCATTCTTAGTACAGTTCTTAGGGGGACTTTGGGGGCTGTGCGGTTTTGTTTGCATTGGGGTCATTCTTAGAGTTGATCAGGACTCACTCCTGGCTCTGAGCTCAGAGATCCCTCCTGGTAGCTTCTGGGGTTTATGTGGCATGGTGGCAACTGAACTAAGGCTCTACCCAAGGCAAATGCCCTAACCTCTGAACTATCTCTCCGGTTCCTTGAGTCACATTGTTCTGACCTTAATGCCACTGAAGATGCTCTTTAATAATTAAAATAAGTTTACCTTGCAAACTTTAGAAAACAGAGCACAGAAGTCATTCATAATCTTCCTATCATTTTAAATTTTGGTATATTGATCTGTTCATGGTGTTCCTCGGAGCCTACTATTGGCTCTGTGCTCAGGACTTACTCCTGGAACTGTGCTCAAGGGTGAGTTCTGGTAGGGTTCTGGGGACCATAAGTGGTGCTAAGGATCAATTTCATGTCAGCCACATGTAAGGTAAAAACCCTATCCATTGTAGTATTGCTCCAGCCCTGCTATTTTCTTGATTAAAATCTATGCATTTGCAGAAACTATATACATGTTTATGTGTAATGTCTCTATAATTTTCAACTAATATAAAGGTATATGCTCCTTGCATGTGTTTTATCTGTCTTCAATATTCTCATTTCTAATGACTAATCAGTGGATTTTATTTCTATATTATTTTGTGCTTAATGATTTGTTTACCTTGAATTTACTATTTTTCTAAATGAGTTCCCTTTTGATGTTGTAGTATTTAACTGTACATGGAGAATGGTTCAGGAAGCATGCATGTATACTGCTCTTAGAATTGACAAAACCCCAATATTATGGCAAAAGTAATCCTAGCAATACCGATTACACAACCTCAGGATGAAATTTAGGCTTCCATGCGGGGCTCAGGCTCTAGAAACCAGATTGTTAAATGGAATCAGCTGTTTTCTCACCGCAGGTTTTTCAATGGTCCGTTGCCTGTGTTGGCTATTACTGATCCAGACATGATCAAAACAGTCTTGGTGAAAGAATGTTATTCTATCTTCATAAACCGGCGGGCAGGAATCCTTTTATTTTAAATTGGGCATTAATGAATGAACTCAAGGCTTATACTTAATAATTCACAGGCAGGTGACAAAAAGGTCTAGAGAGTTTTCAGTCCATGTGCTCTTCATCTGTGCTCTGGGCTGGTCCTTCTACTCATGCTCTTTCCCCAGTGCTGATCTCCTGCATTACTACAGTTCAACATCCAAGTGGAATACTGACATCAGGACTCTACGCAGAGCTCACTCAGCTCCCAACACCTTTGTATGCACTCTTGCATGTGTAATGGTCTGTGAAAGGGTTCATGGGTGCATATTTCTGTGATGTGTCTACAATCAGGACATAAAACATGGGGCTAGGTGTTGGGGTTTTGTGAGGTCATCAACAGATAATGGGCTTCATCGGGGTCCTCTGGTGCATTCAGGGCTGATGACTGTCCCTGCAAACGATGGACAAAGGAACTGGACTACAGGCTTGTTGGCAATCAGTGGTCATTTAATTCAAGTCAAGTCAGCTAGTTATAGAGACATCATGAAGAGTTGGGAATAGGGGGGGTTACAGGTAGGTGGTAAACAATGAACAGATATCATTCCTGAGACAGTCTCCTAGAGGATCCACCTAAGGATGGAATTCCATCTAAGGGTACAGCACTTTAGATTCCTTCTAGGAGATTTTCCCAAGCACCAGATTCCATCTTGGGGTATATCACTTTCTCATTTCCTTTTACCATTAACCTGTAAATAATCATATTAAATTTGCTTCTCAATAATATTTCTAGTCATTTTGTATAAACAAAGTAAGAGATACAGACTTTTATCTACACCTTGGATAAGCTTAACATGGTCTCTCTGGACTCATGGCAAAGGGTGTGTTTTCCTGGGGACATTTTGCCATATATCCCAGACTATGGTCTTCAGGCCAAATTAATTTTTTTCTAACCCCAGCAGGGTCCTTACAAAGACACTTTTTAAAATTTATTCTTTTTTTAAATTTTTTATTATACCACCTTGATACATACAATTACAAAGGTGTTCACAATTGGTTCTTGGTAATACAGTATTCCAGCACCCATCTCTCCACCAGTGCCCCATTTCCACCACCAATGTACCCCCACCCCCTCCCACCCACCCCAGGCTGCCTCAACAGCAGATAGGCCTGTTTCCTCTCTTTCTCTCTCTGTCTCTATCTCTGTCTCTCTCTCTGTCTCTGCATCTCTCTCCCTCTTGTTTTACACTTTGTGGCTAGCCCTGCAGATATTTAGAGTTTATCACTTAAGTCTCTTTGTGTATATTCAATTGGTGAGTTTTCTATTTATATCCTATTAATGAATGCAGTCATTCTGTATCTGTCCCTTTTCCTTCTGACTAATTTCACTCAGCATGATAGTCTCCATGTCCATCCATTTGCAGGTAAATTTCATAATTTTATCTTTTCTGACAGCTGCATAGTATTCCATAGTGTAGATGAACCATAGTTTCTTTAGCCAGTCCTCTGTTCTCGGGCATTTAGGTTGTTTCCAGATTCTAGCTATAGTGAATAGCGCAGAGATGAATAAAGAAATACAGATAGTGTTTCTGCTATGTGTTTTTCAGTCTCTCGGGTACATTCTCAGGAGTGCTATTGCTGGATCAAATGGAAGCTCAATATCTAGTTTTCGGAGGAATGCCCATATTGTTTTCCAAAAGGGCTGGACCAGTCGGCACTCCCACCAACAGTGGATGAGAGTCCTTTTTTTCCCCTACATCCACGCCAGCACCAGTTGTTCTTGCTGTTTTGGATGTGTGCCAGTCTCTGTGGTGTGAGATGGTACCTCATTGTTGTTTTGATTTGCATCTCCCTGATGATTAAAGATGAAGAGCACTTTTTCATATGCCTTTTGGCCATTCGAATTTCTTCTTTTTTGGAAGCTTCTGTTCATTTCTTCTCCCCATAAAATTTATTCTTGCTCCAGAAATGGGCGGTACAGGATGGGAGGAGGGGATAGCAGGGGAGCCCCCTTCAACTGTCAAATCTGGGTGGGTCAAGGAGCATGCCCCCACCAAGTGGTGAGTGAGAGTGTCAGAGAGATCAGGGCATTAGAGGATAAAGGCACATCCAATCCTGTATGGAAGGAGAGAGGCTCCCTCACTCTGGGGATAGGTTGGAAAAGAGGGAAGCAGGTATGACCCTGTTACACACGCCTCCACTAGCTCTTGGTGGTTGGGGGTATCAGACATTTCTTTATGGGTCATGTCAGAGTTTGTTTCATGAAAGTGCTCATAATTTATTATACTTCTTATGATGCTTAGCCTGAACCATGTTGAGGCCAGGGTAGCTTACTCATGGCTTGTCCTGGGTCCATCCAGGTCCTGTGGTAGTACCCTCCTGTAACGTACTAAGGACAATCTGAGGGCAACTGCGATTTTGTCCTTGAAAAAATTTTATCTTCTGATATTTTTAAGGAATTTCTTTTTATCTTTAATTTTTTTATTATTATATCACTGTAATATTATACAATTACAAATATGTTCCTTACAAATATGTTCTTCTTTTCCTAACACTGGTTCTTAGTAGAACTGTTCTTAGTAAAATACTGGTATATATCTGAAGGCAACTGAGTTTTTTTTGTTTTTTTTTTAATTTATTATTTTTCCCCCCCAAAATATCATTACCCCATTTTAGACATACAATTGAAAGATGTTCATGTAGAGTTTTGGTTCTACAGTGTTCCAACACCCATCCCTCCACCCAAACCCATCTCCCATCACTAATGTCCCCAACTCCCTCCCCCTCCCACACCTCAACTACTTGGCGGGTTCTGTATGTCATTTCTCTCCTCTTTATCTCTCCCTCCCGCCAAACTTTCCTGCTCTTCGTGGAATGCAGTGTATTAAAAGACATTACTGTTTCCACTATCTTAATGGACCTGGGCCCAAACTGGTTTTGCTCTGTTAATCTGGTCTTGAGGCAGTTTCCCAGCATCCAGACAGCGAAAATGGTGGTTAGTGTGATGGGCGAGTCTCATCCGGCTGCTTCCGGGACCCCCAGAGGTGACGGGCCCCTCCCAAAACCCGTCTGCCCTTCTGGGGCCCTCTATTCAGCTGGACCCGGGCGGAGCCGAGTTCCAGCCTCCCAGCCGCTTGTGAGCCTCTTCATGTTATGGCCGATGGCCCCCGGGAGCTCCTGGGGCGGGGCCACCAGGCTCGACAAAATGAAGAGGGAATGGCCGAACCCTGACTCCATCTGATGAATTCCCAGTGATTCCCGCTTCCTGCGAGCCGCCTGGCAACAGAGTTTTAAGTCAGGTAAAGATGACGGATGCCCAGGAGTAAATATTTCAGAGTCAATTAACTCCTAAATCACATAAGCATTGCATTAACCGTCTTTCTTTTTTTTTTTTTTTCAGGCTTTCTTACTATTTCCTCTTTCTTTTTTTTTAATTTTTTATTTTTACAATTACAAAGATATACAATTAAAAAGTTCATATTTGGGTTTTGTTCATACAGTGTTCCAGCACCCATCCCGCCACCAGTGCCCATCTCCCATCACCAACGTCTCCGATTCCCTCTCTCCTCCCCCCCAGCCCTCCTCCATGGCAGGTTCTTTATTTCTTTCCATTTCTCTCTCTTTCTCTTTTCCTTTCCCTCCAGACTATGGCTTACAGAACATACATTAAAGGGTTGTCATGTGTATCTTTTTGCCTCTATTTAATGCTCAGTTCTAGGTTGGCATTAGTACCTCCCGATAATTGTTAGCACACTGTTCCATTTTCTGTCTTACCTAGCCTCTGACTCCCACACGTTTGTGATAATTTCCACCTTTGACAAGACCTCTTGATATATGTTTCACTTGACCTTGGATATTGGTATCATAATATGTACATATATATTTATATATATTTATGTTATGCAGATAAATGCAGTCATTCTGTATCTGTCTCTCTCCTTCTGGCTAATTTCGCTCAACATAATCTTCTCCATGTCCATCCATTTATAGGCAAATTTTATAACTTCATTTTTCCTAACAGCTGCATAGTATTCCATTGTGTAGATGTACCAAAGCTTCTTTATCCAGTCATCGATTTTCGGGCACTCTGGTTGCTTCCAGATTCTGGCTATTGTGAATAATGCTGCTATGAACATAAAAGTAGGGATGGTGTTTCCGCTGCATATTTTTGGTTTCCCAGAGTAGATTCCCAGGAGTGGTATGGCTGGGTCAAATGGGAGTTCAATTTCTAGTCTTTGGAGGAAAGTTCATATTGTTTTCCAGAAAGGCTGTACCAGCCGGCATTCCCACCAACAATGGATGAGTGTCCCCTTTTCCCCACATCCACGCCAGCACTTGTTGTTCTTGCTCTTTTGAATATGTGCCAATCTCTGTGGTGTAAAGTGGTATCTCATTGTTGTTTTGATTTGCATCTCTCTGATGATTAGTGATGATGAGCATTTTTTTCATATGTTTTTTGGTCATTCGAATTTCTTCCTTGCTGAAGTTTCTGTTCATTTCTTCTCCCCCATTTTTTTGATGGGGTTGTTTGTTTTCTTCTTGTAAAGTTCTACCAGTGCTTGATATATCCTGGATATTAACCCCTTATCAGAGGGTATTGGGTGAATATCTTTTCCCATTCTGTGGACTGCTTTTGTATCTTAGTCACTGTTTCTTTTGAGGTGCAGAAGCTTTTTAGTTTCATGTAGTCCCATATGTTTATCTTTTCTTCTAGTTGGTTTGTTAGTGATGTTTCACCTTTGAAGATGCCTTTAGCTTCAATGTTGTGGAGGGTTTTTCCCATATTTTCTTCAATGTACTTTATGGATTCAAGTCTGATATTGAGATCTTTAATCCATTTTGATCTGATTTTTGTGCATGGTGTTAGACACAGGTCCAAATTCATTCTTTTACATGTCGCTGCCCAATTAACCGTCTTTCTTTTTTTTTTTAAGTATTTTATTATACCACCGTGAGATATACAAATAAAAAGATATACAATTAAAAAGTTCATGTTTGGGTTTTGGTCATACAGTGTTTCAGCACCCGTCCCTCCACCAGTGCCCATCTCCATACAAATAAAAAAGATATACAATTAAAAAGTTCATGTTTGGGTTTTGGTCATACAGTGTTTCAGCACCCGTCCCTCCACCAGTGCCCATCTCCCACTAACAACATCCCCGGTTCCCTCCCCCTAACCCAGCCCTGCTCCATGGCAGGTTCTTTATTTCTTTGCCTTTCTCTCTCTTTCTCTTTTCCTTCCCTTCTAGACTATGGATTACAGAACATACATTAAAAGGTTGTCATGTGAATCCTTTTGCCTCTATTTCATGCTCAGTTCTAGGTTGGCATTAGTACCCTCGACAATTATTAGCACCCTGTTCCATTTTCTGTCTCTCCTAAACTCTGACTCCCACACGTTTGTGATAATTTCCACCTTTGACAAGACCTCCCGATATATGCTTCACTTGACCTTGGATATTGGTATCATAATATGTACATATATATTTATGCCATGCAAATAAATGCAGTCATTCTGTATCTGTCTCTCTCCTTCTGGCTAATTTTGCTCAACATAATCTTCTCCATGTCCATCCATTTATAGGCAAATTTTATAACTTCATTTTTCCTAACAGCTGCATAGTATTCCATTGTGTAGATGTACCAAAGCTTCTTTATCCAGTCATCGATTTTCGGGCACTCTGGTTGCTTCCAGATTCTGGCTATTGTGAATAATGCTGCTATGAACATAAAAGTAGGGATGGTGTTTCCGCTGCATATTTTTGGTTTCCCAGAGTAGATTCCCAGGAGTGGTATGGCTGGGTCAAATGGGAGTTCAATTTCTAGTCTTTGGAGGAAAGTCCATATTGTTTTCCAGAAAGGCTGTACCAGCCGGCATTCCCACCAACAATGGATGAGTGTCCCCTTTTCCCCACATCCACGCCAGCACTTGTTGTTCTTGCTCTTTTGAATATGTGCCAGTCTCTTTGGTGTAAAGTGGTATCTCATTGTTGTTTTGACTTGCATCTCTCTGATGATTAGTGATGATGAGCATTTTTTCATATGTTTTTTGGCCATTCGAATTTCTTCCTTGCTGAAGTTTCTGTTCATTTCTTCTCCCCATTTTTTGATGGGGTTGTTTGTTTTCTTCTTGTAAAGTTCTACCAGTGCCTGATATATCCTGGATATTAACCCCTTATCAGATGGGTATTGGGTGAATATTCTTTCCCATTCTGTGGACTGTTTTTGTATCTTAGTCACTGTTTCTTTTGAGGTGCAGAAGCTTTTTAGTTTCATGTAGTCCCATATGTTTATCTTTTCTTCTAGTTGCTTTGTTAGTGATGTTTCACCTTTGAAGATGCCTTTAGCTTCAATGTCGTGGAGGGTTTTTCCTATATTTTCTTCAATGTACTTTATGGATTCAAGTCTGATATTGAGATCTTTAATCCATTTTGATCTGATTTTTGTGCATGGTGTTAGACACATGTCCAAATTCATTTTTTACATGTTGCTGCCCAGTTTTCCCAACACCACTTGTTGAAGAGGCTTTCCTTACTCCATTTTAGACTCATTGCACCTTTATCAAAGATTAAATGATCATGTGTTTGAGGTTGGGTGTCAGGATACTCAATTCTATTCCATAGGTCCACAGGTCTGTTTTTATTCCAATACCATGCTGTTTTAATTACTACTGCCTTGTAGTACAGTTTGAAGTTGGGAAAGGTGATGCCTCCCATCTTCGTTTTCCCGAGGATTGCTTTAGCTATCCTTGGGGGGTTTATTGTTCCATACAAAATTCAGGAGCGTTTGGTCAATTTCTTTGAAGAATGTCATCGGTATCCTCATAGGGACTGCATTGAATCTGTACAGAGCTCTAGGGAGTATTACCATTTTGACAATGTTGATTCTCCCCATCCATGAACAGGGAACGTGTTTCCATTTCCTTGTGTCCTCTTTTATCTCTTGGAGCAGTGTCTTGTAGTTTTCTTTGTACAGGTCCTTTACATACTTGGGTAAGTTGATTCCTAGGTATTTGATTTTCTGTGGCACAATTGTGAATGGAATTGTTTCCTTAATATCCCATTCTTCTCTTTCGTTATTTGTATATAGGAAAGCCACCGACTTTTTGTGTGTTGATTTTGTATCCTGCCACTCTACTATATGCGTCTATTGTTTCTAGGAGTTTTTTGGTAGAGAGTTTAGGGTTCTCTAGGTATAATATCATGCCATCTGCAAATAATGATAGCTTGACTTCTTCCTTGCCTATCTGGATGCCCTTGATGTCCTTTTCTTCTCTGATTGCTATGGCAAGTACTTCCAGTACTATATTGAATAAAGAGGTGAGAGTGGGCAACCTTGTCTTGTCCCTGATCTCAGGGGGAAGGCTTTCAACTTTTCCCCATTTAGAATGATGTTTGCTGTGGGCTTTTGGTAGATGGCTGTAACTATCTTGAGGAAAGTCCCTTCAATTCCCATTTTCTGGAGGGTTTTAATCATGAGCGGGTGCTGGATCTTGTCAAATGCTTTTTCTGCGTCTATTGAAAGGATCATATGGTTTTTTATTTTTTCTTTTATTGATATGATGTATTATGTTGATTGACTTGCGAATGTTGAACCATCCTTGCATTCCCGGGATGAATCCTACTTGGTCATGATGTATAATCTTCTTGATGAGTCTTTGGATTCTGTTTGCTAGTATTTTGTTGAAGATCTTAGCATCCGTGTTCATCAGGGAGATTGGTCTGTAGTTTTCTTTCTTTGTGTTGTCTCTCCCTGCTTTGGGTATCAGGGTGATATGTGCCTCGTAGAAGCTGTTTGGGAGTGTTTCTGTTTCTTCTATTTCCTGGAAGAGCTTGAAAAGGACTGGCAGTAGGTCCTCCTTAAAGGTTTGGTAGAGTTCACTAGGGAATCCGTCTGGACCTGGGCTTTTGTGTTTGGGCAGACTTTTAATTACTGTTTCTATTTCCTCGATGGTGATGGGTTTATTCAGGTATTGGAGGTCTTCTTGTTTCAGCCGTGGGAGGTTATAGGACTTCAGGAATTGACCCATTTCTTCTAGATTCTCATGTTTCACGGCATACAGGCTCTCAAAGTAATCTCTGATGATCTTTTGGATTTCTGTGGTTTCTGTTGTGATGTCACCCTTTTTATTTCTGATTCCGTTTATTTGGGTTTTCTCTTTCCCTGTCCTTACAAGTCTTGCCAATGGTTTGTCAATCTTGTTTATTTTTTTCAAAAAACCAGCTCTTGGTTTCATTAATCTTTTGGATTGTCTTTTTTGGTTTCCAACTCATTGATTTCCTCTCTAAGTTTTATTATTTCCTTTTTTCTGCCTGGGTTGGGCTCCTTTTTGTTGGTCTTTTTCAATGTCTTCAGCTGTGTAGTCAGGTTATTTATGTGGGCCCTTTCTTGTTTCCTGATGAATGCTTGCAGAGCTATAAACTTCCCTCTTAACACGGCTTTTTGCTGTGTCCCACAAGTTCTTATAATTGGTATCTTCATTTTCATTTGTTTCCAGAAATCTTTGGATTTCCTGTTTGATTTCTTCTATGACCCATTTGTTGTTCAGCAGTGAGCTGTTCGGTTTCCAGGTGTTTGGTTTGACTCAC
>JAJIBD010031931.1:0-129480 GCA_021461705.1 Cryptotis parvus | reverse complement strand
GGCAAAGTTTTATATTTTTTTATTTGTTCTGAAGTCTTATGGATAATCTGTAATATCCATATTTCTATTAGTAAGGCACTGAAGAAATATAAGCTTTTGCTATAATTTTCTTTAATATGCCTATTAATTTCAAAGCCGCTGCCACATTTATAGATATTGAATAAAAATTGTTCTATTTCCGACACCAATGTTTTATTTACTATCATGCTATAACAGATTACTGCAAATTTAGTAGCTTAAAGTAGCAGATATTATAAGATTATTATCTTATTGTAAGATATTGTGTAATAATTATGGAATTCATAAATATAGAGGGAGACTCAGTAGGCTAACTTCAAGGCATTTACTGGGTTGTATATTTTTTATAGAAACACTTTTGAAAGATCTATTTTCTCAACATCCACAGTTGAGAATTGCTGCCCACATATTTTAATATATCACTATCACTATCACTATCTTCCCTTTCATCATCTTTTTGCTAGAGCGGGCACCAGTAATATCTCCATATGTCCTGTCTCATGCTAGTAGAGCCCAAGAGCATCTGTTTGCTTCAGGAACATAAAGAGCCTCAAAGAGCCTCAAACCATTATATTAAGTCATGAGAATGACCTAATATAATTGTTACTGGTATTTGGCATATCAAATACAACACGAGCAGCTTGCCAGGATTGCCGTGCGGGGTGGCATACTCTTGTAGTCACCTCTGAATAAAGCCTTTATTGATGAACCACGCGACCGCAAGTGGCCAGCGAGCCGGGCTGTGATTGGCTGGTCTGCTCGTGATTCTAATATCAAAGCCAGCAGTGGCAGAACAATCGCCCCCTCATACCACATCACAACGATTTCCTTTTTTCCCATTTCTCTTTCAATTTATAAGAATCTTTATATTATTATGTTTAGTCCATTTGAATATATTCTCTTTATTATAAAGGTCTATTGATTAACAACGCCAGTTCTTTTTTACTTGTAACAAAATATATTTGGAATTCTGGGATTTAAATTTCAGACAATTTAACTCTACTATGTTTCATATATAGTAGATATATTTAAATTTCAGACAATTTAACTCTCACTATATAAAGTTCTACTATATAAGTTTCTAATCAATAAATAAATCATTATTTATTTTATAATTAATAACATTTTTGATTTATAATTAATTTAAAATTAATAAATTTTTTATATTACTCTTGGTTTCTTTATATCATTATTTTAGGAAATTCAGAACAATATTGTCACCACCTCCATCTCAACAAACACCTAATTTTTTTGTTATTTTTTATTTTGTTTTGGGGCCATACTCAGCACTGTACTAGGCTTATTTCTTGTTCTATGTGCAGAGGCTACTCCTGGTAGGCCTGGGGACCATATAGGATACCAGGATCAAACCCAGTTGGGCAGCATACAAGGCAAACACCTTACCTCTATACTATGTCTTCTGGCTTCAACATCTAATTGTTTTAAATATAACACACAATAGTGGCCTTTGTGAAGAAAAAACAATCAACTATCTTATAGAGTCTCCCATAGTATTCTTTTGTGTGATTTTTTTTTCATTATGAGACATAAATTTAACATTTGAGACAATGATCATCATTGTGTGCTGGGGAGCTGCTAGAGTCCCCAACTTCAGGACAGAAGTTTTCTCTGAAGCCATCGGGGAATGGATGATAACTTAAAAGTTCAGCACAGATTCAAAAGGTCTTTAATAGTACAAAAGCTCTACTACCACAATCCAATATAATGGAAGACCTCTAGCTCTGGTCAGAATTTAGACCATACACAAGAGCCCAAATCTCCTACCAAAAAAGATCCCACTAGAGAGGGTCCCACCAAAGTGGACCCCACCAAAAGAGGAGCCCCACCAAAGAGGAGAGACAGTACCTCAAGTTGTCCCCTTATTTACACAAAAGTAATCCTAACTTCAGGGAGGGTCCTGTCAACAAAGAACCCTAAACAGCCTCTAGATAGTAGAAGAGTGTAGAAAGGTGGTACCACACCCTACTAAAGGTCTAAACAAGTGATTATAACAAGGATTAATACCTTCTTCTGAGATTATTTTTATGTAGAACACTGGAAAGAGAAAGAGAGAGAGAGAGAGCTGGTATAAAGTAATACATCTTAATTTCATAGAATTCATGTAATCTAGATGGTACCCACAAGGTACTTCTTATTTATTATCTGCACCAGGGTGATTCTGTGTATTTTGTCTCTGTATACTGAAAAGGGTCATGCTCGCCTGCTTGAGGCCAGACTAGTATGATCCAATAATCTTAAACAATAGTCTCAATCAGAGTGATAGTCTCCTGATAAATGCTAACAGTCCCATGCTGGGTGAAGTGGGTATAAAGAAGAGCTTTTCCCAATCTAGATAACAGAAGTCTTTGATTTTTTCACTTGTCTTCCAGTTGTTCATCAATTTGCTTGAGCAGGCACCAGTAACATCCCCATGTGTGCTGTTGCATGCTAGTGTAGCCTAAGGGCATCTGCTGGCACCAGGAACATGAAGAGTCTCAAACCATTCCTCAGGTCATAGGAATGAGGTCTATAATTGTTACTGGTTTTTGGAATATCAAATACAACATGGGTAGCTTGCCAGGCTCTGCCATGCTCGCCAGAGTCCCACCCTACAGTGAAGACTATTTCAAGTCCAGGTATGCTTGATCCATAGACTCAGACACACAGGGCCGAGCTGCTACTGCTCTCCCTGTGCACAGCTGATCATGAGGCGACTGGGAGGCAAGGTGAGTTCTCGCCCTGGCCCGCCATCCCAACATTGCCTCGCAAGAATAGAAGTCTTAGTAGATATATAGTCAGAAGTTACTCATTCAGAGTCAAGGTGACTTCTGTAACTGCCACATCTTCCATCAGAGTTTACATAGAAGAGAGATCTCATTAGTATGAACCTTGGCTTAAGAACAGGTAAATAGATTAAGCTGTGAGTGGATAAAACAGCAAAACTCCCAAGATAGCTAGGCCTGTCATCCAATAATTGTGGTGTCAGGTACATTTTACTACATTCAATTTGTGATATGGTTAAATTGTTTCTGGTAGACTGCCATCAATCCATAATAGACAGCTTTTATTGAATGAATAAATAATTGTAAGAGCAGCACATTGAGATTATTTTAAATGTTTTCTCCACAATAGTCTATGAAGTCATTCCAGTTTTTTATATTAGTGATGCTTTCATGAAACAATTAGTTATCCTGAAAGTTGAAAATGGTAATTTTCTAATTTCCATCACTTCCTCCACTACTGTCTAGAAATGCAGAGAACATTTGCTGATCTTTTTTTCTTTTTAATACTTTATTAGTCTTGCTATTATCACTGATTCTTTTTAGTGTTAAATTTGTTTTTATTCATTATTATCAATGTGCATTTCAATTTCTTTTTATTATGGTTACATTGGTTTACAGAATGTCTATATTTGGTTTGTAATTTGAGACTCTTCAAAATGTATACTAATCATACTCATGATACAAAGATCAATATTTCTTCATCACATTGCATTGGAATAAAACCATGCTCTTTGCCCATTTTCTGCCCTCCCATTATGGTAATCAGTTTGGGGAGCTTATTTATGAGGTTTGTTTTCATTTGTATACATATATATATATACTAACTTTATGTATATTTTCTTTATGTCTTTTTGTTTCTCTATAGTTCACATTAGTGAGACAATTGTTTCATATTTGTGTTTCACCTCCTGAATTCTGGGGTCTTAACACTATCATTTCAAATCAACATAGGCTACCATAAAAGGCAACATTTTATCTCTCTTTATAGCTACAGATATATGTAGCATAATAAGGCAATTTGTATTTAACACTTCAAGTATATCTTATTTATTTTTCGCTTGTTTGAGGGCTACACCCTGCAGTATTTAGGGCTTACTCCTTGCTTACACTCAGGGATCACCTTTGATCAAGCTCAAGAGACTATATTTGGTGCTGGGGTCAAACCTGGGTCATCTGAGTTCAAAGTAAGTGCTACACTGGCTACAATGTCACTCTGGTTCCCAAACACATACTTTTTTTAAAAAATCTCTTCATCTTAGTACTTGTGGTTTTCTCAATTTCTTGATTACTGTTCATATCACAGTCACCATAGAGTTACATATATCTTTTCAAATTAGTGTTTTGAATTTTTTTAAACCTAAGTACACATTTTTTTTTTCTTTTGTTCATGCCATTGGGGTCTAATCTGAAGTCAAGATAATAAAGTGTTTCGTCTACATTTTTTTTCAATATTGCTCAATTATTGCATCAAGTTTGCATACATTTGAGTTCATGTTTGTTCACAGTATTTTCCTTTTTTCCAAGTGGCTATTCATCTTCAAGTGGCTATTAAAACCACTTATTAAAAAAGACGTTCTTGGGTCTGGAGAGATGGCACATGTATATGGAGCCTGCCGTGCACTTAGACTACCCGGGTTCCGTTCCTGCCATTCCATATGGTCTCCTGAACACTGCCAGGAGTGATTCCAGAGTGCAGAGTCAGGCGTAACTATTAAGCATTGCAAGATCTGGCCCAGAAACAAAAAAAGAAGAAATAGAAAAGATTCTTTTTCTACATTTCGTGTTCTTAGCTTCTTAACTGTTCAGATATGTAAAATTTAATTCTGGGCTTTCAATTAGTTGTCCAGATACATGAAATTTAATTAACATATTATTTAAATAACATGAGATATGTGAGATATAGTTAAATATATTAAATTTCCAGATATGTAAAAATTAATTCTGGTCTCTGTTTAGTTTCATTGAACTTGTGTTTATTTTAATTTCAAAAATATACTATTGGAAAAATATTCCTTTTAAATAAAATTTGAAGTTGGAAAGCATGACATATGTTCCACTTCCTTTTTTTTCTTGACTTATTTTATTGCCCTGGGTCTTTTTTGGGTCAAATAAATGTTGGTAACATTTATTCTATTTCCTTGAATAATATTACTAGAAATCTATAAAATTTTCATTATATCTGTATGTTTTGGATAGGATGACCATTACCTTCATCTTCATTTTTCCTGTCTAGCAGCATAGAATATTCTTCCACTTTCTTGTGTCTTCTATTTCTTTTTTAATATTGATATCATTTACATATATGTACTTTTATTTGTTAAGCTTCTTCCAGATAATTAATTATTTTAAAAGAACAAATGGTGGTACTGTCTTCTTGATTTTTTCTTTTTTATTTTGTTCAAACAGATATAAATGTTAGACTTTAGTATGTTGATTTTAGCTGGCCTTTTTTATGATGCTAGTTTACTTTTTTTCTAATACATTTTATGGAGCCTTATAGGATTTTCAACATATTCTTTTATGTATGTTTCATTCTATTGCATTCATCCATTTACATGCTATTCTTTGTATTCATTTTATAAGCAAAGAACAATATTTTCACTTATTATTTTCCAATTTGAATCCCTTTTATAATTTTGACTAAGTTTTCCAATGAGGACTTTCAACACAATATTGAATAATCATGAAAAATGTATGTGCCCTTGGCCTGTGCCTGATTTTAGAGGAAGTACATTTAACCATTTCCTGTAGAGTATGGTACAAACAAAAGGTTTCTTCTATGTGACTTTAACTATGTTGAGAGTAATTTTATTTATACTTTCAAATTAAATATTTAAAGTGTTGTCTAAAAGTTGTTTGTGCCTATAAGTATAATCATAACATTTTAATCTTTTATTTTTATTTTTATTTATTTATTTATTTTTGCTTTTTGGGTCACAACTGGCGATGTTCAGGAGTTACTCCTAGCTCTGCACTCAGAAATTACTCCTGGCAGTGCTCAGGGGACCATATGGGATGCTGGAGATCTAACCCGGGCCGGCATGGGCTAGCTGCATGCAAGGCAAACACCTTACCCGCTGGGCTATCTCTCCAGCCCAATCTTTTATTTTTTTGTATTAATTGGTTGCGTACCCTATGTATCTTTGTATCCTAGGAATAAATCTCACTCAGTCATGATGTTGATCCTTTTATTATTACTATCACTATCTTCCCGTTAAACATCTATTTGCTAGAGCGGGCACCAGTAATATCTCCATATGTCCCGTCTCATGCTAGTAGAACCCGAAGGCATTCGTCTGCTCCAGGAACATAAAGAGCCTCAAACAATTATATTAGGTCAAGAGAATGACCTAATATAAATGTTACTGGTATTTGGCATATCAAATACTACACGAGCAGCTTGCCAGGCTTGCCGTGTGGGTGGCATACTGTTGCAGTCACCTCTAAATGAAGCATTTATTGATAAACCACGCAGCCACTACCGGTTGCGCGAGCTGGGCTATGATAGTCTGGTCTGCTGGGTGGAGTTGTGATGAGAGGGAAGTCCGGATGTGGAAAATGGCGGGCCCCATGGAGTGGGGATGGTGGTCTGGCTTGTTGTGAGGCTCAGCTGGGATGGCAGGCCAGGGCTAGAACCCGCCATGCCTCCCGGTTGCCTCACGAGCAGCTGGGCACAGGGAGAGCAAGTAGCAGCTCTGCCCCATGTCTGAGAGTCTCTGGTTCAGCATACCTGGGCCAGATTGAAAAAAATAAACTGCTGCAGGGATGATCCGGGCTGTGATAGTCTGGTCTGCTGGGTGGAGTTGTGACGAGAGGGAAATCCGGATGTGGAAAATGGTGGGCCCCATGGAGTGGGGGATGGTGGTCTGGCTTGTTGTGAGGCTAGCTGGGATGGCAGGCCAGGGCTAGAACCCGCCATGCCTCCCGGGCGCCTCATGAACTGCTGGGCACAGGGAGAGCAAGTAGCAGCTCTGCCCCATGTCTGAGAGTCTCTGGTTCAGCATACCTGGGCCGGATTGAAAAAAAAACTGCTTTTATTATAGTGTTGAATTAATTAATGAAGATTGTACTGAAGTTCTTTTTTATCTATATTTATGACTGATAGTTTTGTACAGTTTTATGTATGTGTGTGATGTATCTTTTATCTTTTTAGCCTCAGGATAATTGTGTGAGAGTTCCCCTTCCTTCACTCTTTAAAGAGCCTTAGAAATATGTGAAATAGGCACTTCTGAAGAGTTGGTAGAACTTAAGTTGAGTCTGGACTCCTTTCTGATTTGTTTCCTCTTATTTTTATGGGTCAGTGAAGGTAAAATTTTTTTATTACTGTTACAATTTCCTTGCTTATAATTAGTTCAAGTATTCAGCTTCATACTGATTAAATCTAGAAAGATTTGATTCTAAAGTTTTCCCATTTCACCTAGGTTCACCAACTTAGTAATGTAAATTGTTTGTATTAGTCTCTTATGATCTTTGTATTCCTATGATTGCTTGTGAATTTTCCCTTCTTTTATTTATTTTTCTATTTATTAAGGGTTTCTCACCCTTTTCTTATTGAGCCTTCTCTTATATGAGTTTGGCTATTTATTCTGTCAAAGAACAATATGATATCTTATTGTTATTGAATTTTACTTTATTTCTGTTCAATTTTATTATTTCCTTCATTATACTGCCTTCAGGTTTTATTTGTCCTAATTCAAAGTATGGAGTTAAGTTGTTTATCTTAGATTTTTTAATATAAGTCTGTATTACTTTGAACTTCCCGTTGTACTAGTGTTCTAAGTTCATTAAGTCTGACCATTCATATTTTCTTTTTCTTGTAGTATATAAAACATTTTCTTTTATTTCAATAATGAGCGAAGAGTTATTCAGTAGTGTTTGTTTAGCGTCCATATATTTTAGTGGTTTCCTTGCTTTATTTTATAGTCAATTTCTAGTTTTATTGCATTGTTCTAAAAGAGTGTTTGATATAAAAATAGTGCTCTTGTATATTGGTACTTCTTTTGTTCCAACATGCTTTAAGATCTCAGGGCCGGAGCGATAGTCCAGCGGGTAGGGAGTTTGCCTTGCATGCAGCTGACCCGGGTTCAATCCCTGGCATCCCATATGGTCTCCCGTGCACCGCCAGGAGTAATTCCCGAGTGATGAGCCAGGAGTAACCCCTGAGCATCACCAGGTGCGACCCAAAAAGCAAGAAAAACAATATCTTAAGAATAGTCTATGTAAACTTAGGAAAATGTGTAAGGGTTATAGAGATAGTACAGCTTGTATACACTTGCCTTGCTTGTGGCCAGCTGAGATTTGATACCGTGCATCTTGAATAGGCCCCTGAGCTTCATTTGGGTTTTATTTACTTATTGAATGATTGATTTTAAATTTTATTTCTAATCTATCCTTTGGTATAGATTTTTTTAAAGTCTGTGATAACATTACTATGTCCTTTTTATGTATCACAGGTCCTTTAATAGTTATATATGTTGATACTTTCATTGGTGCATATATATTAACAAGTGCTCATTTCTATTAATAGATTGGGTCTTTTAACATTATATAATGGCTAGTCTGTTCTTATGTCTGTCAGCTTGAAGTTGATTTTTATCTGTTATCATTATGACTCTCCCTGCCTTTTTATGCTCTAGCCACCATTAAAAAATATTTTTCTTAACATTATGTCAGACTGTAGGATGTTCATGTGTGCACTGGTGCATGCAAGTACTGGGATTAAGCTCAGAACCTCATGTTTACCTTTAAATGAGGCTGAGGCCTCTAGCTGAGTTGATGATAGATAATCAGTTTCAGTGATGCAGCTAGCAGTGTCTGCCTAGGAACCTGACAGGAGAGCATAGGAGTCACTGGCAGCCATTGCCAACTTTCTTCAATTTATAAGGTCTGTGGTGTGATGGATGTCAGTAAGGATTAATGGAATTTTCTTTCTAACAGGAGAGGTTGATAGTGACTAGGTCTATTTGTCAAGACTAAGTGCTCTTAAGTATTGCTTCTTTGTTTCCAGAAAGTTTAGTTGTTTGCTTGGGGAAGGTGGAACTTTCCTCAGGGATTTGTTTTCAAAGTCTGTTAGAATGAAGAATATGTTCAAATATGGCATCCACTGGTGCTACTCTTGGCAAGGTTACAGAAGATTGTCAAAATGACACCTACTGACAACTCAGTTTAGCCCTTATCATTTATTGCTTTAGTTTCACTGCTGCTGGTATAGAATGATATGATTGGATGTTGTCTCACGGTGGTGAATGTGTCTTTCGGCTCCTTTCCTGTATACATTTTGGACTTTTCTGTGAACTTTGTTTTTACCCAGGTATTAGGTAATTTTTACTTAGAATAAACTAAGTTTTGGTTTAGATTTGTTGTCACCATTGTTAATTCTTTTGTGCTCTCATCTTGGCTCTATCTTGTGTAGGGGTTTTATTTTATTCCTACTTTATCCCCTAAATGATCAGTGTAAGCTCCCCTGAGTCAGATTTTGGGATCTCACAATGCACTTTAGTGAAATTTTGGTGTTTCTTCTGAAATTTTCCAGTGGTTATGAGAGGTGTGGAGGGTTGACGCATAGAGAGAGGAGAGATAGTACAATTGAAAAGACCTTGCCTGCAGCCAACCTAGGTTTGATTCTGGTGACTACGTATTTTCAGTCTCTTGAGACTTGCCAGGACTCATTGTTGAGTTCAGAACTAGGAGTAAGCAACAAGCACACCTGGGTATGGCTCCACTAAAAAAGATTAAAAAATATCTTAGACATTTTAGGTTAAGTAGTATTTGATATAAATTCCTTATTGGTAGTGGTATTCTTACTTTTGTGGGAATCACTAAGATATTTCTTTAAACACCTTTTTTTTTTTTTTTTTTGCTTTTTGGGTCACACCCTGCGATGCTCAGGGGTTATTCCTGGCTCTGCACTCAGAAATTACTCCTGGCAGTGCTTGGGGACCATATGGGATGTCGGGGATCTAACCCAGCTGACTGCAAGGCAAATGCCCTGCCCGCTGGGCTATGGCTCCAGCCCCTATTTAAACACTTTTTCTATGAATGACTCAATGGATCCTGACTAATGACTGAATGAACAATTTAACATGTTATTTAAAGATCTCATCAGAAATCAACTAAAGCATAACATATCAAAATCAAAACAGTACTTCAAGCAATAAATGGAATTTACAAAGATCCCTAAATTTAAGATTTGGGGGAAAGAAAAGATAGTGCACAGGCTAAGATAGATGCATTATATTCAGCTTACCCTGGTTTTTTTTCATGGTACCACATATGGTACCCCAGACACCACCATGATCAATCCCTGAGCACAGTACTGAGCACTGCTATATGTGGCCCAAATTGGTAGCCAGAGGATCTTTTCTCCTACCAATTCAAGTCGAGTCTTATAGGTATCTCCTTCCAAAAGACTGGGGTTGGTAGTTACACAATTTGATGGACTTTGATCCTAAGACAATAAGAGGTATAAAAGCACCTACTTCCCCAGGGAAATCTACCAGGAAGCCTCCCCCAGTGTTTAGAATTTTTGCCCTGGGGCTATAGACCTGCCCAGAACAAAGGTGAAATCCTTGCACATTGCCTTTTTTTTCTCCTTTTCTTTGCTGATAAACAGTCATATTAATTATATTTCTAGTCATTTTGTATAGAGACACAGAGAGAGATATGGTTTGCACTATGAATTTGAAGTTTAACTGTAAAAGGATTGTTGTATTTCCTACAAATGCATTTTATACAGACATTTTCACAAAATCCCTGAAGGACTGGCTGCCTGATCTAGCTGACAGAATGAGGGTAGGAAATTAAATAATGGTTACTAGGATGGGTTAGGCCTTTAGCATTAAGCAATGAGAAATAAGGTGATCAAAGTGAGCCCTCAGAACAGGCAAATAATATTTCTTTATTCTTGGTAATATTTCTTTGTATTCTCCCTTTTAATTTACTGGTGTTTGCTTCTACACAATTATTATTTGCTGTAAATACTACCTTAAAACAAAATGAGAAATTATTGAGCTTCCCAAAAAATTAACTGCTGTAACTACCTTGCAGGGTGAGAAATTATCTAAGAAGTCTCGAACACGCTTGTTTGCCACATTGAATTGTTTGCCACATTAGTGTGCAGTGGCTGCTGAGCCTGGGAGCTAGGGTCTCAGGGCAAAGAAAAGCCTCCAACCTAAGTCCAGGAAAGTTTTAAACATCCTGGGGCCAGAGCGATAGTCCAGTGGGTAGGGCCTTTGCCTTGCATTCGGCTGACCCGGTTAGATTCCCGGCATCCAATATGGTCCCCTGAGCACTGCCAGGAGTAATTCCTGAGTCCAGAGCCAGGAGTAACCCCTGAGCATTGCCAGGTATGACCCAAAAGCAAAAAAAAAAAAAAAATCCTTTATCACATTCTTCTTGGATCCATCTGTCAACTTTCTCATTAGTTAAAGAAAGCAAGCACAATTGCAATACAGAAGTCAGACAGTTAACCTGGAATGGTTAAAAAAATGTTTTCTGCTTGGCAGCTGAAATTTGTTATGTGTTATAGTTACTTAATCTGAACTCAGGTTGCTCTTTGGCATCCTGTCTGCATCCTTGGAGTACCTTGCCCCGCCCTCTGCTATCCATTTGCAGCCATCTACTTTTCTGCTTACTTTGGGTCACCTCATCACACTACTACTTTAATTCTAAAATGAAGGTGCTACTGGAAATCATTATCATTAAGACAAGTTACAAGCTCAAAATGGCTTTTCAGAAAATGGGGAAAAATGCCTTTTCTACTGATACCTAAAGAGGGTATATGCCTATATTTTGGAAAATAGAACTACAAGGAAATGGAATTTTTTGTTGCTCTTTCATTTATATTACTTTGTTTAAACGCAATAGTTTACAAAGTTGTTCATAATGGGTGTTATGGATTTTTGATGCTCCAACACTGATCCTACTGTCTGAGTGACCTTTTTTCTAACGTTGTCGCCATTATCCAATCAACCCCCCACCCCACCCAAAATCTGCCCTTTGGGCAGGCCACACAGTAATTTATTTTTTATTACTTGTTACAACCAAATTGCTAAAGGAATTATCAAAAAATACTTTAATGAAAAAAATTTGTGAAACTGTTCTTTTTCAGCAAGAGGCTCTTAAGTCGTTGCCTGAAAATTTGCCTAGCTGTTTGTAACTAGTTGTGCCTTCTATATTATTTTTGTTTTTTGAGATTAGATGACTTCTCCTTTACTTTCTCATTCAATTTGGTATCCTTCTACTAGAATTTCCATACTGTGGAATTTTGAGGTGACCCATGGTCCAGAAAGTTCAGGATCTGTACAACTGGCATGAGGTCGTAGAAATTTTTAGCAGTGCTGTGGAGTTAGCCCAGAGGCTGCTGATTTGACAGCAGCAGAGGGGTATGACAGCAGCTTCGAGGACTTCAGCAAGGCAGGAACATGACACCCAATTCCCAGGGGCACCATGGTGTTCAGCTGGGGGAATCATTGTGTACAAAAATTTCAGCTGCTTGGCTTGAGTCTCTTTGGGGATTTAGGTCGTGAATCTGAAAAGCAGGGCCAGTGCGTGAGTTGGCATGATGGTGGCTGTGGGAGATACAAGATATTATTATATGTCATATATAAAGAGAATTTTTTTTCCTATGAATATTGACCAAAGAAATAAAGAATAGAACCCTCAGCAATCATAGGTAGTTAAGATGACTCTGGCTTAATGAGTTTATTTTTATCATCATAAGTACCAGAAGGAACACTTTAAATAAAATCAGATTCCATAAGGGAATCTTGCCCTGTGTTGAGGGAAAAGTATGTAGTGTACTGATACATTTCTGAGGAAAAAAACATGAAGTTTTAGAAAGTACTCTACAGACCATAATGAAACACCCTGCTAACTTCCTAGAGTCAAGGGAATTCATAGATCTATTTAGTAAATAGCTTTTGAATGACAGAATTGATGTTTTATTTATTTTTGTATTTCAGTTTTCCTTCTCAAAGACTGATACCAAGAAGGCACTCAATTAATCTTTTGAATGAATAAATGAATGTATAAAGGTATTAAGCAAAGGCATTGAAATTATAAAAATAATTTCCCCAACTCAACTAATTATATTAGAATACATATTAGCTATAATAGAAAACAAATTTTAATTGTTCAGGTCTCTATCTTCCTTTTAAAGTGAACAAAGCATGTCTTCATTTCAATAATTAATTTTGCCAATATAATAACTCAGCTGCTTCAGTGAGTTTGATGACACAGGAACAACCCAGCTTTGACTTTGTGGGTGAAAAAGTACACAACTTTCTCTGAAAAGAAACTTCAAATACATCAACTATAGCTCTAGGAGGAATGAAAATCTTTCTAAGAAAAAATACCCAAAACACTAATTACTGACTGATTGGATACCTTGGAGTAGTATATCAAAGTATACCCAAGTTGTGCATGACAACCTTCTAATAAAAGTTCCTTAGGATAGTTAAAATTTCAGGATGAAACTGAATTAGCAGAATTATTTAAAGACTAACACTAATTAATTAATTAAAGGATTCGGTAATTATAGCATGGGTGCTTCCAATACCATAATTTGCTGCTCTAGCAATATGTTCCTCTTAGATATTGGTAATCATCTGCAATTAAGAGCAACCCTATGTGCATTCAACCCTCTGATGTTGATCATACATATAGTAAAAAGAGTTAATGGGGGAGCAGAAAGAAAGTACAGTGATCAGGGCACTTGCTTTGTACACAACTGAATTAGATTTCACCCCGCTGACACTCCATAGACTCCCGAGCCCCCCAAAAACCTGATCCTTGAAAACAGATTCAGGGTAAGCCATAGCCTAGCTCTGAACACAAAAACAAAGCTAAGTCTGGCCCAAAACCGAACAAACAAATCAAGCAAACAAAAAAGATTAATAGGTGAAATTAAATTGAAGTCTGGACAGACCAAATGTGCCTTACCTGTGTACCTGGGGCATAAGCTTTTCAAGCACATTGCTGATGTCTGAATTTTAACAACTTCAGAAGGCCAGAATTAGCTGTAACAATCTCATAGGTATGCATATGTATGTGTGGGGTTTTTTTTGAGGTATGTTTGTTATGAGTAAGAGGAAGGGAATAAGCATGCATACAAAACAAGAGGGAAAACAACAAACATTAAAAAAATGGCAGCAGGACTTGGCAGGAAGATATAACTCGCTACAGAGCTGTGGATCCGGGATTTCCTTTCCTACCTCCCACAGAAAGAGTTCACTGATTTGTCTACAGTTCCAAAGATAGTTACATTCTCTTGGTCACTGCATTTACATTATTCAGACAATTCTTGTATTCCTCCTTCATCTGGTTGAAAAGAGCTTCTGTCTATAGGCCCTGAATGTAATACTAAATTGATTGGCGCTGGTCCTTCAGAACTCTCTTGAAAATTAAATAGGAGGTAAACTCAGAACATCTTTTAACTAAAAAAATCTTAGGATTGTGACTTGGGCCACATTAGTATTTCTAAACATGACTGGTCTTTTCAATTTCCATTTCCTACAAATGGGAAACAATATGCCAATGACAGGCTGACTGATGTTTCTCCCCACACTGCCAAGAGCTTTATTCCTGATGGGAGAGCAATCCACATATCTCACAAACAAATGTCTCCCAACAAAGGAGGATTTTTTTTCACTTATTATGAGGACTGAAGCAGAGTTAGCAGGGATTATTATTGCACTAAAAGCTTAAAGACAAAATAAAACAAAAGAGAAGCACCATTGGTCCTTTGGAGGACTGTAAAAGAGATTAGTTCCTGATTGGAATGCAAACTCCACGCAGGAAATCATCAAATGTAATTGGGCCTCACCTGCACTTCACTTCATATCATAGTCATAACAACCCTTTAAAATTCTCTTTTCTAGCTATTTTTTTCCTCTATGAGCTTAATATTGGGTTCTAAATTCTGGATCTTAGAGCCACAAGGACAAAACCACAAAAGCCAGCACATCAATAGCTTTGGTTCAGTTGCCTTATACTTGTTTCAAAATCGTTTGCACTTCCTTTTTTTCTCTTAAGACCTTTGTAAATTCAGCATGGCTAAAGAGTTGCAAGTTTTCACATGTTCTAGAACTACATAGAAGTTTTGTTTTATGGCATAAATATCCTCTAATTAATCTATGATGATACTTTGAATTTTTGTGGTTTCTCTTGTGATGTTTTTTTTATTTTTACTTCAGTTTATTAGGGTTCTGTCTCTTTCCTTGTGAGACAGAGAGACAGAGACAGAGACAGAGAGAGAGAGAGAGAGAGAGAGAGAGAGAGAGAGAGAGAGAGAGAGAGATTGCCTGGTATAGAGGCAGACCGGGGAGGGCGGAGGGAACTCTCTGGTGTTCCAGACCACATTAGTGGTGGAAATGGGCACTGGTGGAGGGATGGGTGCTGGAACACTGTATGACTGAAACCCAAACATGAATATCTTTGTAATTGTATATCTCATGGTGGTATAATAAAATAAAACTTAAAAAGAATTAAAAAATAAAGTGAAGAGAGTGAAACTTTTCATGTTTGCTATTGCCTAACTAGGTCATATATTAGCTTTTTAATTGAAAAATTGATGTCTAGACTTATGAGGAAATATAATGAAGAAGACAGCTATGCACATAGTATCTGCACTGATGTCTCATTTCTCAGTGTTACAACTTTTTTTTAAATCTTACATGATCTAAAATCCCTGGCCTCTCAGTTTATTTGGAATTCAAATCCCTTCAAATTTCTGCTTGTCTGCTGTGCATAGTTTGTTCATTCAATATTGTGGTATTTCTATGACTTTAGTCTATGTCTCCTGTGTTGGAATGACTGCTTGTTTTGTGCATACTCCTAGATATTCCATTCCCTCAGCCCCTTACCTATAACCTTCTGACCAAAGACTTGTTTCTTCTCTGGACCATATGGTACATTATTTCAAACTGTCAGCATGATCAAATTTGTGTCTTCTTATCCTTTTATTGCATTTGCCCTGCCAACCTCACTTTTGGGCCAACATATCCATCTACCTTCTCTGCTCCTATAGATATGAACTAAAATATAAAAATAAAGAAATAATATTATTGCACAAGTTTAGATTTCCAATGTTTTGTGATCTAACCCTATAGCTCCAAACCTTGCTAGTATGTGAAGTATACAAGTTAACCCTATTCAAAAAATAATTTGCTCTTAGGTATTTTATTTGATTCACAAATACATTTTCCCTTTCTTCCTTGCTTTGTCTTTTCTTGGTTTATCTTGCTTTATCTTCCTTGCTTATCTTCCTTGGTTTATCTTGTTAATATTTTAAAAATATGCATTAAAATCTATTTTCTAAATTATATAACTTTATTATCTCACTAAATCTACTATTCTTTATTTCTTTTTTAAGGTTATAAAGGTTGGTATAGTTACGCCTGACTTTGTAAACCAAGAGAAAGCAATGCACTAAGAATTAAGTAAATTATCTAATAACTTAAAAAAAAGTTGGTTTCAAGCTAAATTTATTGTTTTTCTGTTGGAGGACAGGTTTAGCTAACCTGGGAGCTTTGTTGTTTTGCCCACTCCCAGCTTAATCTTATTTAAGTCAAGGTTCATTCTAATGAGACCTCTCTTCTATGTAAACACTGCTAGAGGGTGTGGCAGTTACAGAAGTCACCTTGATTGAATAAATTCTGACTTATACATCTACTAAGACTTCTATGTTTTCTAGATTGGGCACAGCTCCTCTTTATACCCACTGCACCCAGTGTGGGACAGTTAGAATTTACCAGGAGACTACCACCCTGGCTACGCTGAGACTATAGGAAGACTATAGGATCATACTAGTTTGCTCTAAGCAGGCGAGTGCGACCCTTTCAGAACACGAGAACAAAATACTCAGAATCACCCTGGTGCAGATAATAATAAGAAGGACCTTGTGGGTACCATCTAGATAACATGAAGCTAATGAAATTTAGATGTATTACTTTATATCAGCCCTCTCTCTCTCTCAGTGTTTTACATAAGAGATAATCTTGGTAGAAAGTATTAGACCTTGGCATAACCTTTGTTTATACCTGCAATAGGGTGTGGCACTACACTCTGTTTAGAGTTCTTTGTTGACATGACCCTTCCAGTTGGATTACTTTGGTGTATATAAGGGGCTGACTTGAGGCCCCTTCACTTTTCCTTTTGGCTTTGGGCCTCTTAGCTTTCGACTTTTGGCTCCTGTGGCTTTTGCCTTTTGGGCCTTTTGCTTTTGGCTTTTTGCTCTTTGGCCTTTTGCTCCTGGGTAGGACTCAGCTCTGGTGAGATCCTCTCTCTTTGGTGGAAGACTTAGGCTCTTTTGTATGGTCTAAGTTTGGACCAGAGCTAAAGTTTGTTCATTATATTGGAGTGCTGTGGAAGAGGGTTTTGTACTATTAAAAGCCTTTTTTGGAACTGCACCGGACTCGTGAGTTTTCATCTGTTCTCCCAGGATCCTTGGAGGTAGAAGAGAACCTCTGTCCTGACACTGTCGCGGACCCCGCGGCAGTTCCCCGATTTTTTCTCTCTGCTAAATGTGACTACAGAAATTCAAACTTGAGTTCCTCAACCAATGGCATTCTATTCCCTTCACTCTTTGCCCATGAGTAAGGCATAAGCATAATCTCACAATTAGAAGGTAGATGAGATAGGTGGGGTTTCAGATTACCCTTTTGCTTTCCTTTACTTTTAGAATTTTATCTATTTATTTTTTAGTGGTACAATATTATTCATTCTACATTTTCGTTGCTGCTACATGATGCCCCCATCACTCTATCCCTAGTTTCCAGCAACTCACACCCATCCAGGCATGCAGTTCATAGTTAAATCTACCCTATCTCAAAATTGGTTCCATTATGGATTGTCTAATTCCCTGCTTTTTAATTTATATTCTACAAATTAGTGAGATCGTCAGATACTTGTCTTTTATTTTCTGACTCAGTATGCTGCATATCAATTCCTCCAAATCAATCTTAATTGTAGCAAACTTCCAAGATTTTACTTCTTTCTCACACATGAGTAGTGGTTCATTGTTTCTTTATCCACTGGCATGTTTTGGAGCACTTGGGTTGTTTTCAGATCTTGAGTATTGTAAATAATTCTGCCATGAATATTGATGTGCATATGTTCTTTCAGATGTTGATTTTATATTCCGATTGCTGATTTTATGACTTTATGTTCTGTAAAATCAGTAGTGTAATTATAGGGTGTCGAGGACTGCTGGGGTCCCCAACAATACCGGGAAGCGAGTTCCCTTCTACCTCCGAGCTAGCGGGGAATGGATAAAAACTCAGGAATCTGGCAAAGTTTTAAAAGACTATTATCACAGGTTTTGATATACAATCCAAGAACAGGAAAACCCCGGGTTCTAGGTTCCCAGCTAGGCCCTGGCCACGTGTAAGCCAGGATGGCTGCCACCACGTGTTGAAGCTCAACAAAGAATGGAGAGTATGGAGAGAGGTAAATGCCAAGGGAAGTCAAAATGGCAAAAATAAAAGTCCCTTCTTCTTTTCCTACCTTCTTTTATATACAGAAGCCTAACAAAACCTTCCAGTCCAGCCCATCATGGGTTGGGCTATCTAGAAGATGGAGCCAGGTAAATGACCCTTTTGAAATGTAGATCTTTAATTGGGCCTTTGGCTCAAGCTTCAAAAAGCCATTTTTCCTCTGATCTTGAGAGGCAAAATCTCCCTATCAGAGAGAAGAGGCTGCATCTCTAAACCAGAAAGCAGTTCAGAATGTAATTTGTAGGAAATGACATTAATACTTTTTACTATGGATATATAGCTAGCAGATCCCAGACTCTGGATCCCACTAAGGTCCAAACTCCATCAGAATAATTCACTTTGACATTACCTTTAGAGTCAAAGACACGTTAGTTTGCCCAGAGGTGCACTGACATGTCTCTGAACTAGGAGAACTGATTACATTATGATTGATCCAACGTGGCCAAGTACTATTGGGATATCTACATGTATGTTCCCGGGGAACAGAACATAGATCTGGGGCAAGCGAGATTCATGATAAAAATATTTATGCCATATTAAATTATGAAATCAGTCCAATTCTGCCCGAACCCCCATTGTGTCTGCTCTGGAACTTCACCAAAGGCAGGGACCAGCTCTCCACATAAGCTGTAGTTGGAGGCTAAGGCTCAATAGGACGTGTCACCTTACAATAGGGTCAAATAAAAGTACTGTACTTAGTCTTTTGAGACGTTTTTAAGAGAAATTTAAACTGGATATAGTGTATTCAGAAAGTCTAAATAATACTTGGCTTCCCACTGGTGAATACAGTGTCAATCTTCCACTGATATTCAATAAAATCTGATATGCCTGTCACACTTTTAATAATAAATTTTGTTTGGATGGGAAATTTCTAAGTTACTCCCCTCTGCTGCAATCTAGGATTTCTGAAAAGAAGGGAGAAAGCACAAGAAAAATCAAGTTAGGGCTTGGGATGTGCCTCAGTATGGACTATTCACCTTGCATGTGTGAAACCCTGAGTCCAATTTCCAGAAATGCGTTGTCCCCAAGTACTGCTAGGAGTGATTCCCAAGTATCAAAGAGAAGAACACACACACACACACACACACACACACACACACACACACACACACACACACACAGAGCCAGGTGAAACCCCCAAACCAAAAAAAAATAATAAAAAGGTGAATGGAAGAAAAGTAGGTGTGGGGAAGTTCTGGAGAAAGCACAGGCAGGCAGGTGAATTTTTTTATCTGGAAAATTTGGTAACTCTTATGAGGGTCAGACTCTAAAAATAAGTTGGAGGCTTAGCAGATGAAACTACCTCTTAATTGTGAAATAAGTGATAGGAAAAGAATATTCCCAGAACCTAGAAAAGAAGCATCTCTAGCAGGAGCGAGGAGTCATGAAGTATAATTCAGAGCAATGATAAGTGACCAAAACAAGACTCAGAGTTTGTGTCACCTAGAATACTGTTCAAATAAAAAAAAAACTAAAAACAGTTTCCCAAGAAGACAAGTGCATTTTTTGGGAAGGGCTTGGTTCCAAAGTAAGGAGATGGTAAAAACAGGAAAGAACAAACAGATGCAAAGGAACAATGCCCTCCCCCCTACCAAAGAGTAAAACAGAAAGGTAGTCTCAGACAGGAAGAGCTAAGGCTTAACTATCCAATTTCCTATTCACCCCCATGCCCCAACACTTCAAGTTCTGACAGAAGGGAAAGCAGGCTTCTGAGGAGCTGAAGCTGGGATGACTCAAAAAACAGAAAAAAATGTATGTGGTACTTAGTGATTACGACCAGTCAAGTAGTATAAAAGAATCTGTATTCCAGCACTGTTCACAGTAATCAAATTGTAGAATTCACCTAAATTTTCATAGAAGACTAAAAGAAAAAGAAATTATTATATGCATGTGTGTATAATCACATACATCTTACTATATATGTGCAATTAATTATAAACATATGATTATATATAATCACATGTGTCTTACTATATTTTATTTATATATTTCAAATATGGGTATAGGTACATACATACATATGTATATGGGTAATATACAGTATATGTATAATATATAATGGAATACGATTCAGAATTAGAAAAGAGATCCTCTCACTCTCATTTGTGGTGACTAGAATGGACACTATATTAAGTGAAATAAATAAAACTCAAAGATTTAAAAAATTATGATCTCATTAATATATAGAATCTAAACAATTGAATATAGCAAAACAGGGGATAAAATAATGACTGCCAGAATTGGGGAAGTAAGGAAAAGCAAAAGATAATGGCTGAAGGGTGCAACTTTAAAACTATTTGGAAAACTAATTCTAGAGATCTGTTATACAGCATGGTGATAGTAGTTAATAATGCCATATTATAGAGTGGAATTCTGCTTTTAGTCTAGATCTTAGATGTGTGCATCTATGGAAAACAATTTTGAAAATGGTAATTGTATGAGGAATAATGTAATTGTGTGAGGAATATTAAAAATGGTAATTGTGTGAGGAATAAGTTAATTGAGTTTATACTAGTAATTGCTTTATTATGTGTACTTATAACCAAATACCATATCACTATCTGAAGTAATGTTTATTTTTTAGGGCTTTAAATAAACTTTGCATTTAAAAAAATAGGGATTAATGTCAATAAGATCATAGCAAGCATTGTAATGAAAATGGTAAAAGTTCATAAGTTCCTGTCATGTATCAATTTTATTTATATTTCTCTGAAAAGTTACTGATATCACTGTAATTCTTACTAAGGAGTCCCAATTCAGGAAAATTAAGTACCTCACTAAACTTATCATAACTATTAAGTATCAAAAAACTTTCAAATTCACTTTGAGATCACTCTAAACTGTTTTGATACAATCTCTGTGACCTTCTGACTATTCAAGCATTCACTTGTGCTATTTACCATTCTGAGATGCAGACTCATCATATTTGCAGGAATTACAAGCATGTGACTAGCACCCGGCAGATCTCAGTAAAATCTATATCTTCAAATTTGCATATTTGAGCATGAAGGAAATTGGTGCAAAGATCAGAAGGCTTTGGCTAATTTATTTGCAGTGTTGCTAATTTAGACTGTGTCCTTGGACAAGTCTCTTTTACAATCTGCTCCTCACCTCTGTTTCATTTATTATTAGATGAATAATGGATATTCTTATCTCACTGGAATACTAAAAAAAAAAAAAGTGATATGGCTTTGGAATGGCCATTGGCTTCTATGGCCAGAGACTGTGAGGGAAATGTCAATTTAAATCATTTTAATTTTTTTTTCTTCCACAGGGAGGTGTTGTAGGGATAATGTGTAGGCTGATATTTTAAGCATATTTTAAAATGGCTGCAGTAATATAAGTAGAGCAACTTAAGCATCTGGAAAGAAAAGTGGTAAGTCCACCTGGGGGTAATAATGATGCTGATAGTGATGATGAATAATTTCAATAACAATAAATCTGAGTGAATTTCACTCAACCTTCCTTTGAAAATAAGAGCTCAAGGACATAAAATTCTCCCCAAAGATTAGTTTCAATATCTCCTTTGCAAGTAGGTTATTCCTAGATTTCTTGATCCTATGTTCTAGACAAAAAGTAGGTATACCAAATACCATATTTTCTTCCTGGTGCAGGAAAAAAATGTTGATATCCCTTTGACATATCAGGGAAAACTTCAATTAGTTCTTATAAAAATAGTGTATCTTCTCATGCATATGTGAGATTCCTTTTCTCTTTGATATACCTTTTATTTTTGCCTTTTTTCTACTTCCTTTCCCTTGGATATTATTGCTGATGCGGCAATCATGATTTGAGATTACACACACTTGGTTTTGATGTTTGCTACAAGTTTTGTATCTGGTTGCAGTACTCACACACTATGTTGTAGTGCTCACATACTCAGACACATTGTTCACCAGAGGTTCTACACTTTAGTTGTGAGGGGCTTGTACATGTTATTAACAAGGATTGCAATCATACCATTATGGTTTTCATGTATACACTATAGTGTGTGTACATGAGTTTAGTGTATAGAACACATTGTAAGGCTTGTTAGAAGTTTCTATTCTGGCTATGGTGTGCTTAAATCTTTAATTGGAGTGCTCACACAAACACACACACACACACACAGAGCTATGTGACAGAAATTAGCCATTCTAAGGACCCAGACAATAGTCACAGGGAAAGTACTTGGCACACATGGTTAGTCCTGGTGATCTAACTTGTGACCTCACATTTTTAAGGCAGATGCTTTTTGCCACTCAGTCATCACAAAACACCTGTACTTTATTTTCTTACAGGAAAGTGAATAGTTAAAATTAATTCCAAGTGAATTAAATATTATTTAATTGATATCAAATCTGTTTCTATAAAATATATTAAGGAAAAAATAGAAAGGGAACTCTAGGATCTTCACCTTAGTGAAATCTTTGATGAAATTGCCATGCTGACAAATAAAATAAATGCAGAAATAAATAAATTGTACTGTATAAAACCCTAACGATTCTGCATTACAAAAAAATGAGGCCTAGTATGAAAACATGATTACTATCTCAGGAACATAAATTATACACCAGGTATCTATGAGCTAAAATCTAACATATATATGCAGATATATCATATGTATTCTATACATATATGTACATTTCTAAAAAACTGAACAACAAAAAAATCAAATACATCCAAAGATAAGTGAAGAGAACATAAACAGAAATTGCATCAAAGAGGAAATGAAGACAGTCAATAGGCTTATGAAAACATGTTCATCCTCAATTATTATCAGAGAAATGCAAACCAAAATGACAGTGAGATTCACATGTGTGAAATGGTCTCTACAAAAAAGACCAGAAAAAATATAAGTGTTGGCAGGAATTTGGTGAAAAGGAATTCTCATTTGTCATTGGTAAATCTTACCAATGACATGGTTCAGTATCTTTGGAGAACAGTTTGTAGACTTCTCAACACATTGTGAATAGAACTTTCATCTGACCCCCTAATTCCACTACTGAATGTCTAACCCAAGAATATAAAAACATGAATTTAAAAAGACATGTGCATATCTATGTTTGTCACAGAACTATTCGCAATAGAAAAAATCTGAAAACAACACAAAAGACCAACAACAGATGAATTGGATAAAAAGTTGGATGGAGTGATGGAACAATGGGTACATTTGCCTTGCATGGGCAGCCCAGTTTTGGATCCTTGGCAACCCATCTGATCCCTTGAGCATTGCCAGGAGTAATACCTGAGCATTACTGGGTGTGATCCCCCAAAAAAGAAAGTGTGATAGATATACACAATGAAAATAAATATATTCAGCTATGAGAAAAGACAATATTTTGCATTTTTCAGCAACATTGATGTAATTGGAGGCTGTTGTGCTTGTTGAAATGAATCAGAACATAGGGAAATAAAGACCAAATGATCTCTTCAATATATTATGTTTGAAGAATAAAAGGGATTAGACAATCCTAATGCAAGCAAAGACTGAGACAACATCGACAGAACTGAGAATGAAAGAGATTCTGTGTGTGTGAGTGCGTGCGTGTGCCTGTATGTGTGTGTGTGTGTGTTTGTGCGTGTGTGTGTGTGTGTGTGTGTGAAATGGGAGATCAGAGAAGATATAGGACAATTGTGATGGATCTTGAAACACTAGTGGCGAGATTGGTGTGGTAGCCCTGCACTATAAAAAAGATGGCTTCAGGAGTCAGAGAGATAATATAACTGCTCCCAGTTCTATCACTGGTCCTTGAGTGCCACCAAGTTTGGCCCCCAAATCCTACCCCCATATTTAAAAATATAAAAAATAAAATAAAACATCAATGCTGTTGTAAACTATGGCACCTCAATAAAAAGTTTTAGGAGCCAGAGAGAATAAAACAGCCAAAGCATTTGCCTTGCACATGACCTACCTGGGTTTAATCTGAGGTCCCCCATATGGCTCTTGTATGATCTCTTACTAAGAACCTGAATAAGTCCACAACATTGCTGGTTGTAGCCCTCAAGCCAAATACAAATGAACAGTTTTATAAAGTAATTTAAAAGAAAATGTGAATAATATTGCTTTAATACGTATGAAATGCAATGTTTATTTTATCAGTCACGTTTGGTTTCATTCCACCTAAATAAGAGCAATCTGGGCTAATACCATAAAAAAAAACTTTTATAGCATAGCAGATTTTTATCCATAAACATAAAAGCAACTCTTGGAGTATTTTATAGCATAGCAGATTTTATCCATAAACATACAAGCAACTCTTATAGTATTTTATTTTAGTTTTTCCAGCTTTATTGGGGCTGTTATTAGAGCACTGTTAGTGATAGTGTTTCATGCATAGTGTTCCAACACTGCATCTGTTTCCAATGTTAACTTGAAACAGATGTTCCAAGGACCTTCTCTCATCCTCCCCATGCACCTCTCTTTTTTTTTTATCTTTTGCATCACACCCAGCAATGCTCAGTGATTATTTCTGGCTCTGCACTCAGGAATTACTCCTGGCGGTGCTTGGGGAACCATATGGGATGTTGGGGAATCAAAGGGTGGGCGCTTGCAATGCAAACACCCTACCTGCTGTACCTTCTATCCAGCCCTGCCTCTCTCTAACTAGGCAAATTCACTCTCTGGGCCAATTGTCAGGTTCTATTGAATCTGGCTATTTGTGACTTACTTGCTATTTTTCTTTATATATCACATATGAGAGGGATCATATTTTATATATTCTGTATATCAGTATCTTCTGATTACTTCTTTTTTTCTTTTTTGGGTTATACCCAGAAATGCTCAGGGGTTACTTCTGACACTGAACTCAGGAATTACTCCTGATAGTGCTCTGGAGATATCACGACATGCCAGGGATCAAACCCAGCTCATCCACCTACAAGGCAAATGCCCTTCCCACTGTACTATCACTCCAGCCCTGCTCTTCTTCTGATTGACTTAACTCTCTTTGATGACCTCTAGTTCATTCACATAACAGATCACATGACTTAATATTTTCTTATATCAGAGTAGAATTCAATTGTGCATATTTATATCATTATATAATAGATATCTGAAATGAATACTGCTTGTTGAAACAGGGTTGTGGAAGCCTTGGAACCATCAGACTAGGAAAATTATTTTATACCATCATAAAAGGGGATATAGGGGATATGTGAGGCACCCAGGAGGGATGGCGGGTTTTAGACCTGGCCTGCCACCCCAGCGGAGCCTCACAACAAGCCAGACGACCCCCATTCCATGAGGGCCTCCATTTTCCACATCCGGACTTCCCCCTCGTCAGAACTCCACCCAGCAGACCAGCCTATCACAGCCCGGCTCGTGCGGCCACAAGCAGCTGTGCGGTTCATCAATAAATGCTGAATTTAGAGATGACTACAAGAGTATGCTACCTGCAGGCAGAGCCTGGCAAGCTACCCGTGTCGTATTTGATATGCCAAATACCAGTAACAATTATAGACCTCATTCCCATGACCTGATGGAATGGTTTGAGGCTCTTTATGTTCCTGGAGCAAGCAGGTGCCCTTGGGCTCTACTTGCATGAGACAGGACATATGGAGATGTTACTGGTGCCCGCTCGAGGCAAATCGATGATGAGCGGGAAGACAGTGATACAGTGATACAGTGATACCATCATAGTTTGATTGCATTAAGACTATACTAGTCCAACTCTATAGGCTAAAGACACAGTGTGATCTCATCTCTTATCATTTGATCTTGGACTATCATTGTAATTATTTTTAACAAGATTTATCTGCAAATATTGAAGTTTATCAGCATTCCCAAGGAAACTGGCTCTCTTCATATCTATTAATAAAAACCTATGTCATCTCAAAGTTATCTAGGAGGTGTGAATTCACAAAAAAAACAAAGCATCACCACTTTCCCATGAAATTCACTGAAAAACAAGACATCACTGCTTTTCTCTTCTCTGAAGGAAGAAGGATGTGAGTTGCATCCTTCCTCCATGAAAATAGATTGAGTCTGATGCATTTTGCCTGGAGCTTTTTGCTGTCGTTTATTAGCTGGAACCAAGAAGGGAGAGGTGATGGGGGCAAGTGTTGTGATACATTTTTAGACTAGGAAAAATTTGTAAGCAATATAACCCGCATTAACCTAGATGAATTAAGCTACACTTTTTAGAGTTTGAATGTCCAAGGATAACCTAAAATCACTTCTCTGTGCATGTCTTTGTTTTCCTCTGAATTCTGTTTCTTCAGCTTAACCATGTGTACTTGACACCCAGAGTACATGGTACCAGTTTGTATGCACAGAAAATATGTGTAATTTGTTCTAATGAGACTGAAAGAATCTTTCCTTGTCTCAAAACACAATGCTTGTCCTCCTTGGGTCAGTGGCAAGCAAAGCTTTCCCAGTATTCTCTGGAGTATTTTAATGATATTCCCTACCAATAAAATATTTAAAGAGTATTACCCATGTAGTATTAGAATTATTTTTATAAGTTATATAACTTTATTCCTTTGATATTTTGATGTATATTATGAAAACCACTGAAAGTATAACATTTAAGAGGATGAGATAAAATTACATAAAATAGTTAATAACAATATTGTCTAACACTTTAATTAATAGGACAAAAATCTGTAGTGTTCTCATGAATATATTATTGATGGTTTTTAAACTAGCAAAAATCTGATTGAATGTGGCAGTTATGATTAAATCATCTCTGTCTTTAATTTTTAATATAGATGATAAAAACCTCATTCTAAGGTTGAAAGTGCTAACGCTTCTACTTTTCTTGACATTTTCTTGCATTGCAATTTTGCTTTGTATTTTTACTGTCTGTAATTTGCAGAAATTTAGTAAACTACTCGCAATGATTGGTTTAGTTAAATCTGAATAACATAATCAATAAACCATTTTATCCATATGTATGTAAACTGTGATAATTACAGCAACTATAAACAAATGCACTGGCTGCATTGCCTCTTTCAATTCTACCAGATCCTCTCTGCTGTATCTTGGGGACACAGGATCTTCCCATTTGAGACTCAATAAAATGCACTCAATAAAAGGGTGCATAGATTCTACTTACAAAAGTCGAGCCTCTGAAGATAAGTTATTATTTTATTTTTAGGTAAAAACTCCTTATAAATCTATAGTTTTTAAATTTTATATTAGTATTCCAATGTTCATCACATGGATCTTGTATTCTCATACCCCACTTTGGAGGGCCTTACTGAGACTGTTGACAGAGGATATTAGGTCAAACTCATTTCTTGATTTTGACTTTGAAAATAAGGAATAACAGGTAAGAGGAGCAAGTTAGGATGAGAGAGAATGAAACAACATAGTGAAGGAAAATGGAAGGTTCAGCCACCTCCTGGGGTTAGTGGATAGGATACAGCATTTTCCGAACACTGGCAGCATGTTGACCTGTTCCCTGTGCTGCTACTGTGCTCAAAAGGAAACAACTAAGCCATTTAATGCCTTTTATGTTTCCTCACTTAAAGAAAGAAACAAACGTTGAATGAGCCTACTCAGTAAAGAAAGGTCAAGTGAAACTGCTATGGCACATTTTGTTCCACGAAACCTTTCTTCCCTCCATACTGAGCAGGATGAAGGAAGCGATTGTGACTGCCACACAGTGGCTTCTTAATTGAGTCTTCCATCTTCACAGAGCCAGATGAGAGTCACTTAAAAGAGAATAAATTCAAAACCATGTGCAGCTTCAGAACAAATTGTCCAAGGCCCCTGAAAGTAGAGTTCTTTAAATCCTGCTGCTCCTGCTGTCACATCAGGCCCTGTCTAATTCAAGCCCAAGGACTGTGTTGAAAGTGGAGATACCTGTAATGAAGTGACATTTTGACTGTTCACAGAGAATTAGTCTGTCTCACTCATGAGAGTACTATTCACAATTATGTTTTCTTAACTCGGTTCAAGTGAAAAAGCACCATACAAGTGGTTGCTAAGTCTCATACATGTTCTTGGGTCTCACAAGGTAAAGCAGTTCTAAGATGACAAATCTGAGGATAATTAGGGACATCTACTATAGTAGTGCCAGGTAATAAAGTAAGCGTACAGAGAACTGAACCTGGTTTTGAGTCATAAGTTGGATGGCATTGGCCTTTACCAAAGATCAAGGTGACCAGGTGTTTTCAAAGTGGCCATGTTAAAAAGAAATAGGGATGTACTATTAAGAAACAAAAGCTGGAACTTCAAAACGTAGCTCCCTGCAGGAGAGATAATACAGTGAGTACGGTGCTCACATTGTATATGGCTAGGCAGGCCCACATATTGTGCCCTGACCACTACTAGAAGCCATTCCTGAGTGCAGAGCAAGGAGTAGGCTCAGAAAACCACCAGATATTCCCCACCCCCGCCAAATAACAAAAAAAAACTTAAATACAATCCCATATTACATATCAAAACACCTTGTAATACAAAATTATATTAAAATTAATCAAATGATATTACATTCTTCAGGAAACATGAACTAATCAAACTGAGGAATTAAAACACTAATAGCTTCATTTGGCATAAAATACATTCAGATTTCTGTGACAATCAAAGCGCTGTCGAAGAAAGTTGTACTAGCAGTAAAATATAACATTAAGGCCTTTATATCAAATTATTATGTGAAGGAAGATGGCTATTTGGCAAGCCTATAAGATCACTGATATAGCAATTAAGATGTTTGAAAGAAATTTATACTTCAGGCATCAAGAAATAATTGAGTAACCCACGGGATATCTGGTCTTTGATTCACTCATCAATAAAATTAAATATGCAAAGTTATATTTGGCTTTATTATTATCAGACAAGGAGAAGAATAAAATGTAGGAAAAATGCAGAATAATTTAAAAAGGCTTGCTATTTTCTCTGCAGAAAACTTCAGTTTCTCCAATAAAATCACTATTAATTCTTTCTTTGAAGACAAACACAGCATTTATGAAAATATACATCAAAATGCTTTACAAGTAGAATAAATCTTATTAAAATCACTATTTGAATTTTAACTTGTTTACAATATATGGTGTGAGGTAAATTACATTCCCCAAAATTTCATATATCGAAGTTCTAACCTCTGTACTTTAGAATGTGGCCACTTAGAAATAGGTTGTTGAAGAGGTAATTAAGTTTAAATGAGGTCATTTGGGTGGCTTTGATTTAATATGACTAGTATTCTTTTATAAAAGAGATTAGAACACAGGCACAGAGAGAAAACCTTGAAATACAAAGAAATAAGAACACCTTTATGAGCCAAGGATAAAGTTCCTTATGTTAGACTCTATTCTTATATTGGAAATTTCTTACATTGTTATAGAACTCTAGAATTAAAATTAATTTTTGTATGTTTTGGTTTGGGGTTTTTTTTGCTTGTTTGGGGGGGTTATTCTTGGCTATGCTCAGGCTATTCCTCTCTGAGATCAGGAATCACACCTTGTGATACCAGAATATAACCCCAGTCAGCTGCATGCAAGGCAAATGTCCTACCTACTATGCTATCTCTGCAGTTCCAGAAAAAGAATTTATGTGCGTTAGACTATCTAATCTGTTGTATTTAGTTATGGCAGCCCAGCCAACTAAAACACTATCATCAGTATCTTTGTACTCTAATATGCAGAGATCTGCTTTACGTTATAACAGTATATAACATTGTAACAATACAATTGATTTTACAATTAGTGCAAGTGTTGGCTACTTATAAAGTCAGTAAAATTCTATTAGGAAGAGTACAATTACCTCAACTTTAGTGTCACAAAATTAAGTAAATCCTTTCTGAAAAAAAATAATCACCACCTTGGGTCTTTATAAATTTTTAATACACAATGATTAGCATTGGGAAAAACTTTATCAACCATATCAAATATGAAACAGAGCCAAACTCATGAAAAACAACATACAAAATGAAGATAATGGATTTTTATTTTTGCTAATTATGTTATAACTGCAATTGTATTGACTTGTCTATTTTAAACAACTTGAAAATTGAAGAACAACCTTCCAGAAATGAAGTAACATCAGTAAAAACCTATATTTGGAAAAGTATTAACAACAAAATAAATAAAGCATACAATTGTCCAATATTTTTTTCTGAAATGAATATCTGGTTTGTGGTAATGAGAAGGAAGGCCAAACAAAGTTCAAATATATTGCTGGATAGAAGAGACAGATACTGAATTCAGAGGAACAACAGAGGGCCCGGAGTTCATGGCCCAGTAAGGAGGGATAACTAAAGCAGTTCTAGAAATATGTGTAACAGGACCACCTAATGCCTCAATATTGAAACTCCAGTAGGAGCACACCAAATAAGAGGGGAATGGAACTTAGAAGCCAACTAAAATCAACAAAACATAAACAATAACAGGAAAGCTCAATAAACAACAAACAGTTAATAAATTCTTAGATAAGGATTTAACCTTGTGGTCAGTGAAAATAATTTTCACGTAATTTTTTTTATTTTATATACTTACTGATTCTATATTGGGGCTTTTTTTCTGCTTTTCTTTATCTTCTGGGGAGAGCATGGACACAGTCCCCCACTACCACAAATTATGTGACCAAGTTTCCCACAATGGGGAAATCTCAGGGGTCAGCACTTACAGATTGCAATAGATAAGCCTCACCAGGGGGAAATCACCATCATGATCATGGCATCTCCCCTGCCAGATAAGTATGGAGCTTTTTATTAATTAATTTCAACTCACAATTGTATCAACAGTTGTAGCTTTGGTCTACATAAAAATAAATAAAAATTTAGAAAAGTTAATATACTTTTATGTTGTCATCTGTCACTTGTCTTCCCGTTGTTCATCGATTTGCTCGAGCAGGTGCCAGTAACGTCTCCATTCATTGGAAATTAAATCCATTATTGTTACTGTTTTTGGCATATTGAATATACCATGGGTAGCTTACCAGGCTCTGCTGTGACTCTGGGTTCATCCCAGGGGGCCCGTCTTTTCTGTCAGACCATCAACCATCCAGGGCCCCCAGTGCAGAGCCCTGAGTGTAGACAAGCCTGTATCCTGTCTGCCACCTGCAGAAGCAGCTAGGCACCACAGCCACACTTGCAACACTTTGAGGGTCAAGAACTTTTAGGTTAAAAATCATAAAAGAATGAAACTTTGTAATTTACACTGCTTGAACTCCTTAAGAATATAGAAAAAATCATTCAATAATGGAAAATTTTAAGTCTCCTACATTGAATTAAAACATAGATCTTGGGGCCTGAGAGATCACAGTGGGGCCTGAGAGATACCCAGCACAGTGGGTAGGGCATTTGCCTTGGATGCGGCTGAACCAGGTTTGATCCCCAGTATCCCATATGGTCCTCCGAGCACTGCCAAGGGTATTCTGAGCAAAGAGACAGAAGTAACCCCTGAGCATTGCCGGATGTGACCAAAAAGCAAAAAAAAAAAAAAAAAAAAAAAAATTAGATCTGGTGTAAAATATACATTTAAAATGTGAGTAGAAAAAATTAGTAAGTAGGAAATAACAGAGGGGCCAGAGTGATGGACAGTGCATGAGTAAGGTGCTTTCATTGTATGTGGCCCACCTTGGAGTTCAGTCACTGGCAACACGAATGTTTCCCTGATCCCCACCAGGAGTAATCCCTGAGCACAGAGCCAGGAGAAAGCTCTGAGCACCATCAAGGTGTGGTCCCAACCCCTCCCCCAACTAATCACTGTCACTGTCTTCCCGTTCATCATCGATTTGCTCGAGCGGGCCCCAGTAACATCTCCATATGTCCTGTCTCATGCTAGTAGAGCCCAAGGCATCTGCTTGCTCCAGGAACATAAAGTGCCTCAATCCATTCCGGAATGAGGTCTATAATTGTTACTGGTATTTGGCTTATCAAATACAACACGGGTAGCTTGCCAGGCTCTGCCGCGCAGGCTCTCCCCAACTAATAACAACAATAAACAAATCACAGGAAACAAAAAGACACAGAAATCAAAGAGAAGATAAAAAATACCTTATTCTCAGGAACAAATTCTAAAAATAGGTTAAAAAGTAGGGATTTTCTCTTAAATCAGATTTGTACCTATTAAAGGTAAGAGAGAGTAGACTAAAAGGACTGGGGAAGCAATCAGATCAGGACAGACATCTAACCCTGAGTAAAGATAAGGAGAAAATTGGAAACATTCTAGACTGTCATGTAGTTTAAGAAGTTTTCACCAAACGTTTTTGTGTCCTACAGTTAAAGGCACCCACCTAAGTTATTATGTTTTCAGGAATACAGCTATGTATAGCCATACTCAGTCATTGTCAAAAAAATATATGAGTGCTATGGATTTGGCGCAAGCACAATAATGAATTTCTAACTGCAGACCTTGACATTTAGCCGATTATTTGTCATATAATATGAAGTTTTGCATGCATATTGTGACTGAAACAGCAGACAAGAACTTTAAAACACTAATTTAAGTATGCTAAATATATAAATAGCAACACAATTATAATGAGAGTAATGAAGATATAAAACTCCCACTGTGGGACTTCTAAAGATTAAAAATTAAGTATCAATTGTTTTTTCATGAAGTATAATTGAAAGAAGCAGTAATTTCAATAAAAATGTTGATGAACTTGAAGACATGACAATAGAAAGTATGCAAAATGAGAAACCAAGAGGAAAACTGAAAGATAGATCAAGAGAAGAGTAAAAAATTTGCACACTGTACAAGTCTAGAAACCCAATTTATATTATATGTTATTGTAAGTCCTAGAATTAGAAATATATTCCAATATATTTCTTCCAAAAAATATATTGGAAGAAATAATAGTTAATGATTTCACAAATTTGTTAATATTTAAACAGATTTAAATAAAATCTGTTTTAAACAAAAAATATTTTATTTAAATCTGTTTTAAGCAAATATCTCAATAAACTCCAAGCATGTTATAAGAAAATTATATCAAGTCATATTATATTCAAGTTTCTGAAATTAAGAATGAAGAAAAATATTCTTAAAATCATCTGGAGGAAAGAAAAATTAAAACTTGACAGTTATCAGAAAGAAAAGGACAGATATAGAATGACTGCATTCATTTGTGATATATATAAAAAAAAGTATGATTCTAATATCAAAAGCTAGGAAAAATGTGAACTAGGAGGACTTGTCAATGGTTGGAATCTACTACAAGTGTGTGGGAGTCAAGGTTTAAATAAGTTAGAGAAGGGAACAGTGTGATAATAATTGCTAGAAATGGTAATAACAGACTAAATCTGAGCATAGTACATAGGCAAAGGAATATACATGATAATGCCTAAATGTATGTAATGAAATTCACAAGCCTCAATGTGTTAATGAAAGGGAAGAGACAGGGGGTGAGGGGAGAGAGAGAAAGGGAGAGAGAGAGGGAGAGAGAGAGAGAAGAGAGACAGGAGAGAGAGAGAGTAGAGGCAAAGTGCCTACCATAGAGGCATATGGGAGAGAGGGGAGGAAATCTCAGGACTTCGGTGTTGGGAAATGTGCACTGGTGGAGGGATGGGTGTTGGAACACTGACTAAAACCTAATCATGAACAGCTTTGTAATTGTATATTTCACAGTGGATAATAAAATGATTTTTAGAAGACTACTATTTTACAAGAGAAAATGTTGAAATGACTTCTGTTTAAGCTAAATAAAATATCAATGTAGAATTCTATGCTTAATGGAAATCCAGTTAAACATTTGCATATTTGCCCCTGATCATCCAGTCTCCTCACTCGCAATTCTACTCTGCAAACTTTCTAAGCTTACAATGAAAACATGAATTTTTATACCAGGGCTTCTCAAATTTTGGACCACTAATTTAGCAACCAGATTAGTCCAGTAGGAGAGTCTTCTATGTACTATAGTTTCTCCTTAGAATTTCTGGTCTCTGCCTACTAAATGCCAGTTACAATCCCTTCTCCATTATCAGAGCAACTCTAACTAGAAAAATGTAACATATAATGTCAAATACTCTGACAGCCAAAATCAAGACCTCCCCTTCTGAGAACCACTGCTTTCTACCAATTAATGAAACTACAAAATTAGTAATTATGAGGAAAAATAGACAACTTACTCACATTTTATAATTTTATTGAAATCTATTGACTTGAGTAAAATCTTAGTGTTATAGAATTTTTAGCACACATATATGCAAAATGTTCAAAAATAGTATAAAAAATATGGGAATGATAGTATATTCCTGTAAGTTTCTTATAGTGTATATAAATTCACAGTGTTTGATAGCTGATTGCTACATGTTGAATTGCATTTGTAAATCTTAGAACAAAACATAAAATATTTAAAATATACATATATACTATGTTTATAGAATATATGCCATACTAAAACAGATGATAAACACAAGTTTGTGAATGATTCATTTAGGATTTAAAAATAATTGTTACTCCCATATTCAAGAAAATAGATGATGAGACATGTGCAGGAGAACTTCAACTTTTCTAATGCTGATATTTGATAACATTAAGACAGCATAAAGAAGAGTAAAATAAAGCATGTTAACATAAGGAACTGACTGAAACTTAAAAACTATGCAAAATTCATAATCAGCATAAAAGACATATAAGAGGCACCTATAACATACATGAAAATGAAATTGCAAAAGGGGAAGAGACAGAATGACTTACTTGTGAATTTCTATGTTTGATATTGCACATAAACTAAATTTTAAAAAAATTTATATAATGAAAGAGTATTCATGCTCTTTGGCATAAAAGTTAAAATATGTATAATTAAGATATGTTATATAATATATATACATATATGACTTTAGTAAATGGATAAATGTACCAAATCATGGATAAGAGGATTTAATGGGTAAAGTTTTGAAGTTCAACAAAATTAATATGTAGACTCCATTCAATCACATAAACATCATAGTGTGATTATAGTTAAAATTAATAAGATGATTCTGAAGTGTGTATGGAAAACAATTGTACAGAAATATCTGTGAAAATTGTAAATAATACAAACATCGTAAGACTTACTAAATATGATAAATTATAAAGTATTTGATTATTGAAAACAGCACTTTTACTACTAAGATTAGAAGTGAAAAAAAATGAAATGTTATCTTTCCACTTCAGTATTATTCCATTAGAACTAGGTAAATAACATGAGAAAAATACAATTCATAATGGTGCAATAATAAATAAATAAATTAAGAGAAATAAGCAAAAAGTCTAAAGAATACCTATATTACTTAATTTGTGACAATGTGGCATAAAAATGTGTTGGACAAATTAAAACATACATATAGGGATGAATGTATATATAGAGAACTAGTTTAGTTAGATGATTATAGATCTGTTATTTACACTTTATTTATTTCCAGACATTCAGTAACTCTACATGTAAAATATAAAAGAAAATGTCTCTTAAAAAAAACCCATATGACTATGGAACAGGTAAAACATTTTCAACATAACAAAATTGAAGTTAAATAATAAATTTGAACTATATTCAAATTAGAAATCTCTTTATCAAACACCATCAGAATTAGGGACCAGAATGACTATAGCACACAGAGCATTTGCTGAATTCTGTCACTGGCATCCCTTATCGTTCCCATTCCTCCAGGAGTTATTATTGAGTTCAGTGCCAGGAGTAACCCTTGAGCATCACCAGGTATGGTCCCAAAGGAAAGAAAACTAACAAAATATTAAAAATAAAAAGTATAAATCCAGAAAATAGAGATTATGATACATGTAAACACACAACTCATATACAAACATGAAACTCAGGAATTTTATGTTGTAAAATCTTTTTTTCTGTTTATTATGCTAGTTTATATTATGATTGAAAAGATCCTACTTCCTTGAACATTATATAAAACATGTTTATGGACTATCTTTTATATATATGTGCATATATATATATATATAAATGAATTTATATATCAGTTTTTCTAACTTGCTGCTAAATTATTGTTCCAATACTATTTTTAACATTTCTATTTTATCCTTACCACTGCAAAATATCTGTGCTATCTCATACTTTTTTCTGTATGTATTGGAGTCTATTTATGGACTTTTAAAAAAATAATAGAACATCTTTTCATTGCTTCACAATTTTACAAGCCCAAGTCACACTGAAGTATTAAAGTTACCTTTTAGATCCTATTCTAGTATTCTCGAATTAAATATGCCTTCATATTTTCTCCTAAAATAGGTTGTGTGACTCCTATTATTGTTGAGAAAAACTCTTAAATAGCAAAATATTTTGAGGTCTTGTCAAGATTCTACTGTTCTATGAAATGTTGAATTGTTTTCTAGGGCTGGAGAGAGTACAGCAGGTACAATATTTGTATTGCAAAATGGTGACTTAGGTTGGGCCCCCAGTTACACATGTGGTTCCCTTAACATCAACAGGAGTGATTTCTTAGTATAGCACCGGGAGTGAGCCCTGCATACTGCCAGGTATAGCCCAAGAACAAAAACAACCAAACAAATAAGAAAACTTTTTAAACAGATACACTAATCTCTCAATTATTATTTGATTTCAAGGATTCTTTGAATTGCTCATATCATTTTGAGTTCAGACTTATATACTGATAAGATGGCCGTATGTGTGAGTGTGTGTGTGACTTGTGTGTGACATGTGTGTGTGTGTGTGTTTATACTGATTTGTGAAATCCATGCAATGAACCTTAACTGTTAACTCTGGTAAAAGTGAGTGAAGCTTAAGATGTAGGATGCTTTTCAGAGCATTCAGTAGAACAATATATACCAAAGCATTTCTGTAAAGCTCACCTGACCTTCCTATTGAATCACAGAATGAACAAACATAAATCAAGACTGACAAGGTTGAGTCTCTCTTCTCAGAGCTTTAAAAATAATAATATATCATCCTATAACAATAGAATGTTCATCCTCCCCTACATTCTCTCTCATTTTGTTGGCAAAAGGTCCCACATTTCGAAAAGCTAACCTTCATTATACCAGATGAATTTAATTCTCATGCCAGACAAAAAGAGTATCAGATTCATATTAAAGGGGAGAATAATTTATACAAGGGCTTTCCAGAAAAAGACTTAGGGATAAATGATACTGAAAATCCCTCTGCTACTCTAATGAAAATTCTAGTGCATACACAGATGTTTTATTGGGGAAGGGAATCAAGAGAAATGTAGATTGTCTTGCCACTCAATGCGGAATATGAAACTGAAATTAGTTACTCACAAATGTACATCACTATGTAGAACATTTATCTTTTACCGAAGAAATAAAATAAAAAGAATGAAACTCCTTCCCACTGCAGTTTCCTTATCCTGCAGGAAATAAAAAAAAAAAAATAACAAGACCCATTGTTATGATTATTTGGGAGGAAGAAAACAGTACAGGGAATGTTCTTTATAAGCAATTAGAACAGGTGTGCTGATATCACTAGAGAAAAAGTTTGAGTAATTTTAAAGTGACAAAGCACTACTATTGGTATATGTACATTTGTAACTTTGTAGCTTAACAAATACATCTATATCTTGAACTTAGGAGAATGATATTTCCAGGCAGAAACCATTCTAGATTCAAGGAAATGTAAAACAGCAACTACTATGTTTATGTAAGTGAATATTTTGTCCCGAACCTTAGAGCTTCTGTGGTTGTTCTCATCATTTTATTTTGTCACAGCAGAGGGCAAGAACATGGATGTGCTGGTTCCAGTAGATTTCATTGCTAACTGAGAATTGAGTTTTTTTTTCTTTTTTACAGAGTTTTTTTTCTCCAATATCTTCTGTCTGTACACTTTTATCCTGCTTAATTTATTATGTGTATCAAAAGTGGATTCCACATCCGGACTTCCCCCTCATCAGAACTCCACCCAGCAGACTAGCCTATCACAGCCTGGCTCACTTGGCGCCGGTTCATCAAGAAATGCTGGATTTTGAGATGATTACAAGAGTATACTTCTCGCACAGCAGAGCCTGGCAAGCTACCCGTGACGTATTTGATATGCCAGATACCAGTAACAATTATATACCTCATTCCCGTGACCTGATGGAATGGTTTGAGGCTCTTTATGTTCCTGGAGCAAGCAGGTGCCCTCAAGCTCTACTTGTATGAGACAGGTCATATGGAGATGTTACTGGTGCCTGCTAGAGCAAATTGACGATGAACGGGAAGACAGTGATACAGTGATACAGTAATCAAAAGTGGATAAAATATTAAAAATAATTTTATTTAGGTATAATCTAAAATTATAAGTTTAGGTATAATCTAAAATTATAAGTTTAGGTATAATCTAAAATTATAATCTAAAATCTAAAACCTAGGTATAATCTTGATATTGACAATCTTTTTCCAATGTTACACAATCATTTCTTTTTGTTGTAGGTTTATATTCCTAATAAAGCAAAGAAACAGGAAAATAATTAGCAGCTTTGAATTCTTCAGAGTACATGTTCTCTAAACTTTTAATATTTTGAAACTTAAACTGAACATGATAAAATGTAAATTAAAAAGAGATTTCTAGTCTGCTCATTTGGAAGAGTAAGACCAGCAAAATGAATCTGTATTTTTTATAGGTGGGCCTTTCTCCACATTGTCCATCCAAACATTTAGAATAGAGAGAATGTTTTACTAATTAGCATCTGGATGGGTTTAAATACCTGTAAAGACAGTAAAAATTATCTAATAATGAAAACTAATCTAAGAGCATTTCATAACTGACCAGTTGCATAGGAAGACAAAACTTGAACTTGACTAGTATGCTTACGTTTGAGAACTGGCAAATTAAATGGCAGGTGGGCAATGCAGAGAATTTCAAAGAGGGAGCAATGAGGGTAGAATGAGTTTTCAGAATCAAAGTACTATTAGTCAAATTCCAATCAGAATTGGTTCCTTTCAGGTTTTAATGGACAAATTGAAAACTATCCTGGCACTAATGGAAGTTATTTTTATTATGTAAATGATCATAATGGCTTGTAATGACTCGAGGGTTACCAGTCCTTTACTTTGTCCTTTTATCTGGTTCTAACTAATCTCAAGTCTTATAGATTTTTTTATGTTTTTGTTGCTAACATACTAATGCATTAACTTTGTTGTGTTGTTTTATTATTTTTATTATGTTTTTATATCTAACATAGCAACACACTAACTTAACTAGACCTAAGCACGTTAAAAAAGAACTCAAGGAAAAACTTAAAGTTAATCAAAAGCTAATTAAAATATTTTAAAGACACATTACCTCCATAATATATAAGAAAACTCAATTTTTATCATTCATTAAACTACACATTCAGTAGATCAATAAACTAATTATATACCAGGTAAAAATCCTAAAATCATGCCATATAATAGTAAACAAATTACATAGATTTCTTCTTGAATTGGAGTTTATATGCTAAGCTTTCAAAATACAAACAAAAATAATGAATGTATACTATTTTACATTGTTATAACTATTATAAAATCAAATTAATAAGGTTAAAAAGGGCCTAAGTGAAAGTCTTCTTTTATGTAATGTTGACAGGAAAATCTTTATGATAACTTAACACTGAATTGGTAATATGAAGACTAGAGAAATGAGCCTGGAGGGCTATATAATATGCCTATAATTTATGTAATATTACTTTTTGGGCAGAGTTCAATTTTGAGTACAGGTTTAAGTACTCTAAATGATTCCTAGAATGATTCCTAGAATTTAGCTTAATTGTGATCAGTCAAGTGGTTTTGTGGAAAACAGGGATATGGTTAAGTAGCCAAGCAGTATAGCAGGGTTATACTCTTAATATTGTGGAGTGGGGGTATATTAGAAGATTAAGCAAGAAGCTATGTGGGTATGTACTGAGATATGGATGTACTGAGATGTGCTACCAGCAAACTCTGGAAGGAGACCATCCATCAGCAAGACATCACAATCTGTACTACTGACCAAAATTGTGACTGCAAGCTCGGAGATTTGAAGATAAAACTTACTTCTCCTAGATTGATTCTCAAAAATGTGGGAAACACTATTTCTGATTTGTTAAATTGTAAAGTAATAACTAACTCTTGAGCTATGTTAATATTAGGAGTAAAAGCAACTCAGAAAGTAGAGTACCTAGGACAAAGATGACATTGAGTTTAGATTGGGTCTTTGAATAAAGTAAGGAAACTATTAGAACATTACTATTGACACAGAGCAAATTGAATAGGGGAATAGAAGGAAATGTACCTGGAAGGTAGCAGTAGATAGATAAGTAGGAATTTTAGAAGTCATTGTGAATTAATTTATGAAAGGAATTAAGCTAGAATGGTTGGATAGTGGTCAGAGAATGAATGCTGAAATAGAAATTATGGTGTGATAGTTATGGTCAAAGGTGTAACGAGGAGAGTTAAGGTGATATTATTAGCTAAGAGAAAAAAATGAAGAAGTTATGATTTATTTTCCTTTTTGTGATGAATTTAGACTCTCCTCTGTTGCAGTACACCTGCCCAGAGCCTCTGCATCTGGCCTGGAGTTGTCTCCTGCAGGTCGCCTTGTAGATAGGAGGACAGTTTGAATGTGGATGTTTATCTGACGTTTATCTGACCATATATTCTAAACTGGCTGGAATAAATATTCTCTCATGCTGCCACAATCATCATGGGACTAGCTAGATCTTACCGGTATGTTTGACTGGCCATGTTGGATCTCTAAGTAATTAGACCAAAGAGAAATGCTGTTTGCCTCCAAGCAAGCAAGCATGGCTCTCCTGATAACTCAAAGCTAAAATACAGAACAACCGTAAAATAAAGACGAGAAATATTTAACAGGCTATAGAATATTCTTTGGTACAGATGCATGCCTTTGTATTCTGAGATACAGTTCATCTCAGAAACACTTCTCTCTACCCTGCAGAGGTATTTCCAAGGCAGATCTTGGCTAGGCAACATTAACATCTCAAAGGGCCTAGGTGAGGTCCTGGGAGAAAAATATCTGAGTGCATTTAACCCTGATGACTTTCTGTAGGAGTGGGAGGTCTGGGTTGCAGGGATATAAAACTAGCCTGCTTCTTCTTTAACATTCTCTCTTTTTCCTCTTTCTGCTGGCGCCGCTTGGCTGTCTCCTCTCTGCAGGGCCTTAACACGTGGTGGCAGCCATCTTTGCTTACACGTGGCTGGGGCCCAGGGGAGAACTTTAAGTTTAAGGGTTTTTCCTATTGCTCATTTGAATGCCTGAACCTGTGTTAAGTAAAACTTTTTAAAACTTTGCCAGATTCTTGTGCCTTTCTCCTTCCACCAGCTGCCAATCCCTTGGGACAGAAGGGGGTCCCTGACCCTGCTCCTGGATTTTGTGCAGGACATCTCAGAGATTTCCTGCGCTCCTCTACATAACTGCATTTGTAAATGTGTATATATAACATGGGAAAATGTTGATTATCTATTCAACCACTATCAAAACTAGAAAAATAACAGAAATACTATTTACTAAGAAGACAAAATCTAATTTTTATAGATAATTGCAATTAAGCATACATTCTGATTCCTAGAAAATTAAATTGAACTCTTGCTCTTAAATTTGTACATTTAATTATATACCAACCTCTTCTGTTTGATTCCATGTAAAGTAACTTTATTATCTTTTATATTCTTATCAATGCCAACCTCCTACAATCTTGTAATTTGTAATCAACTATCTTTATGCATATTCCTTATTTAGTGTGGCTACATTTTTAAGTGAAGATTGAAATTTATTTCTTTAAATAGTATTTCAGAAAAGCATCAATCTCCCAGGTGACAGGATCAGTCTTCTTTCCACATTCTCTTCTTCTGAATAGAACTTAACCAAAAAATTAGTTGAGTTATATTTTCAAGACATTCAATAACTAATAAAATAGAGGAACAACCACAGGTCACAAGCTTCAAAAAATTGACTTCAGAAAGAATATGAGTGAATATAAATGATAAGGTAATAATAAATATTTTGTTCTATCACCTTAGTACTTTTGATGAAACATGTTTTCTTTCTTATAAGACCACTTTGATATTGATTAACTACGAGCATGCAGCCAAATATTAAAAAACAAATATGGGTTTGATTTTTTACTGCATTAATATGACTTTATAGAAACATCATAAGTATAATGTCAGACTGAAAGAAACCTTTAATATATTGCCATATATTTGAAAGTAACTTTTAATGATTTTATAAATTGCTTTCAAATTTTGAAGTTTTAAAATGTCTTTAAAACTTTTATTACAGGAAATTGTTTCCAATTTCTCTACCTGCAGCACACATGAAGGATGGAATGTAATCATTAACCTTTAGTCTGGAGATTCTATAATTCAAAATATTCAGTTTTTTTTTCACTAGTGGATCAGTTAAAAGGATGCCAATACATGGTTTCAACAGATGGGGAAGAACAATTGTAAACTAAATTTGACAATATTTAACAACCTGTGAATATAAAATTGAGCTGAAAACACATGTTATCTAAATGTATGTATGTGTGCATTTAAATGTGAAGTGTAGGGGCCGGAGCGATAGCCCAGCGGGTAGGGAGTTTGCCTTGCATGCGGCCGGCCCATGCCGGCCCGGTTCAATCCCGCATCCCATATGGTCCCCCGAGCACCGCCAGGAGTAATTCCTGAGTGCAGAGCCAGGAGTAACCCCTGAGAGTGACCCAAAAAGCAAAATAAATAAATAAATAAATAAGTAAATGTGAAGTGTATTTTATGTGAAAAAATTGGTATTAAAATATCAGTTTCTAACAGATACTGATAATCTTTCATTAATGTTGCCACACCGAAACATTAATGATACAAATTGAAAAAAAATTACATACCATATTTGACCAGCATTATGGATTTCAAAATGAACCAGTGTTATGTGACAAATAAGCAAACTGTATAAAATAATTTCTCCAAAACATGGGGGAAAATGACAAATAGCACATACCATTAGAATTAGTTTCAGAATCATTGTGTAAAGTAATTTATAGGACAGCCAGTGACTATCTTTCTTATTTGTATTAAAGAAATATTTTTCTTAGGTATAATAATATAGAGAATCTAATTTAGCTTGAATTGAAATTTTGAAAGATTCTTTACAATTATTTAAGTTGGATTATTGGCTTCTTCATCACTTTTCACAAAGTCTCAGCTATGGAAGATTTATTGCATTAACAGTGTAAAGTGTGAAAGAGAATGAGGTGTTGGTTTTGTTTGGATTTGTTTAGATAGGTATTTATACCCTTGAGAAACTTTCTGTATTTAAATAAACTGACATATGGGCAAAATTCTATTTCTTCACCCCAAACCAGCTTGCATACTTATTCATTTGGCAAACAGTGAAATACTCTCATTGCCTCACAAAGTATGAAATTCTATTCCCATAAAATCGTATACTTGTTTATCACAGGTTGGAGATTACAATAAACAAATTAAGTAAATAAATTTTAGAGAATGTAAGAGGAAGGTAAACATTGCAAGGGAGGCCCTAGAAATTCAATGTCCTTTAATATCTTTGGGATTCAGAAATATTCTTTCCCTCTAATCATCAAAATTGAGCAAAATTTACTAACAGTTGTAAATAGGGAATTTGAATTATACACCACAACTTGTGAGGCTATAAAAGGCCAGTATTATTTCCAAACAAATACTTTTCATCTGACCATATACATTGTATTTATCTTCCATGATTGTCTACCTTGGCTCCAAGGATTTTAGAAGTCAAGATTTTATGTTGGAGTTCCCTGTTCTTTGTTCCAAATTGGTTATCATGGTCATTCTTAATCTCTAACCTGCCAGTGGTCAATATATAGCCATTGTTCATTTCTACCATTCTCCTTCTAATGTCTGTTTTATAGCTGTAAAGATGAACAGTAATCATTTTCTATGACTTTCCTCAAATCTTTCCCATTTTTTCATGGTCAGTTTTCTTAGCCTGTAGCTTTTTGTCACTTCTCTATAAACTGTTACCACTCATAATTGTTTTTAAAAATTAATATTATTGTCAGTGCCTAACTGACAAAGTTTATGGTATTGAAATACGAAAAACACTATGTCCACCACCACCAAAGTGCCCACAGCTCTCTATCAATATTGGCCTTTTCTTCCAAGACACAGGCACAGGATGGCTATTAACAAATATCAGCTAATGTTTTATTTCTTCTCTCCAACTTCTTGTTTTACATACCTATCTCTAAGACATAATTATTTCATGAATATTAACCCTGTATGAATTTTTATAGGGCATAGAATTTTTTTTTAAATATTTTATTATTCCACCATTAGATATACCATTACAAGATCTTCATGTTTCAGTTTTGGTTCTACAGTGTTCCAGCAGCCATTCCTCCACCCGTTCCCATTTCTCACCTCCAATGTCCCCACTTCCCTCCCCCCTTCCCTCAGCTTGCCTCCATGGCAGGTTCTTTATCTCCTTTCTCTCTCTCTCTCTCTCTGTCTCTCTCTCCCTCCTCTCTCTTTCATCCTCTCTCTCTCTCTCTCTCTCTCTCTCTCTCTCTCCTTCTCACTTCCCTTTCTTACACATTGTAAATTCTAATACATACAACTAGAGGCTACCATGTGTATCTTTTGCAAATATTCAATGCTCAGTTCTCGGACGGTATTATCATTTTAAAATGATTATCAGCACACTGTTCCCTTCTCTGTCTTACCTAACCTCAGACTCCCACACATTTGTGGTATACCAGGTTTTGAGACATCGGGCAGGCACCCGTGAGCTATGGGGATCGGGCTGTGTCCAGCTGTGGCGTTCGACCAGAGAATACCTGTGGTTGTGTTGCATGAGGTTTTCTGACTTCTGGGAGGCTGGCAGAGGACAGGCCAAGGAGCAAAACCTGTCCCCACCCCAAGAAACCCCATAGTCTAGCACAGGGTGGGCAGGCAGAGTCTCCACCCTGTACCTGAATACCTGGTATCAGGTCGAGAGTCCCAGCAGTAGTTCTGGGAAGGGCCAACAGGCCTTTGTGGAGGGAGCCAAGGTGGCCCCCAGTCCAGGCTCCCTAAAAACCTGGTTGGTGTAGTTGCCAAGTCCCGCATGCCTGGGCTTCAATTCAGCTTCTTTCTTTGGTCAGGCTGTGTCCAGTTGTGGAATCCAGACCAAAGGGTGATTGTGGTTGTGTTGTGCAAGGTTTTCTGACTTCTTCTGTTCTTGAATTTACTTACTGAGTTTCTAGAACATGATTGGTTCCACTAGTTTGATGTACTCAGGAGAGCTGGATGGCAGCTTTCCCCCCATGTGTCTGAGTCTCTGCATGATGGCTGATAGCCATGAGGCAGTTTGTGGGTGGGGCCACCAGGCCTCTCAGATGGGACAGAGAGGGGAAGAGGGACCCCAGCTCCATCTCTACGTACACCTGGTGACTTCTGCCTCTGAGAACCACCTACCTGGGTTTGAACTCGGCTGCTCTGCTGAGTTGGGCTGGAGATCAGCATCTATCTTGGGTGAACTCTGATGTGCTGTGGAGTCCAAACCACAAAAATGGTAGCTATCGGTTTGAGCAAGTCTCATCTGGCTGCTTCCAAGACCCTACAGAGGCTATGGGCTGGTCACCAGGCGTTTGTGGAGATGGAGCTGAGGTCCCCATTCCCCTCTCTGTCCCGTCTGGTCTGGGAGGCCTGGTGGCCCTGCCCACGAGCTGCCTCAGGGCTATCGGCCATAATGCAGAGACTCAGACACATGGGGAGAGCTGCCATCTGGCTCTCCCCTAGCTCAGCTGACCATGAGGCTCCCAGGAGGCAGGATGGGTTTTGGTCTCAGCCCTAATCCTGTATGAATTTAATCTTACTGAGGACAATAGATAAACCAGGGGAAAACAATGTGACTATTAATATCTTTTATCTTTATCATTGAAACTGAGAGGCAGATAGGGGCAAGTTTTAGAAACCCATTTTTTTGGATTTGGGTATAAAAACGTAGGCTAAAAAATCATTAAAGTGAGTAAACAGATACAGCATCTAAATCTCAGTATATAGTCTAAAACCTTGATCATTGAAAAGAGAGCTAAGGCAAACCATTATTTTCAAGCTAAAATTCCAATTATTTTTATTTGAATGTTTCTTTTTTTCTCTCTAGGCCAAAGTTATTTATTTTTCCTTTTTTGGGTCAGACCCGGCGATGCTCAATTGTTATTCCTGGCTCTTTGCTCAGGAATTACTCCTAGCGGTGCTCGGGGAACCATATGGGATGCCGGGATGGAACCCAGGCCTGCATAGGCCAGCCGCGTGCAAGACAGATGCCCTACTGCTGGACTATTGCTCCGGCCCCAAAGTTATTATCCAAGTTTCAATGTGACTTTTATGTCACACAGCACACTAAATAATTTAGCACTAATTCATTTAAAAAAATTCAATAATAGTAAGTTCTGCATTCCACAGAATTTTGGCATATGTTCTTTCATCCCTTGTATTGCTTTTATTATGCACAATACGTCTCTTTGGGTGATAACATTACTTTTTATTTCTTCAAAGAAGGGAGGGATTAATGATTACTTTCCCTGGTATCCCTGCATCTAAATGTATTTTGTGTGATGATTAATGTTCTTCAATAAAAATATATTATTGACAGATAATGGTTGAAAACTATTCAACCTATCACAGGCCGGCTCATGCGCAGTTCATCAATAAATGCTGGAGATCAGAGGTGACTATAAGAATGTGCCAACCGCATGGCAGGAGCCTGGCAAGCTACCCGTGTCGTATTTGATATACCAAATACCAGTAATTATTATAGACCTCATTCCCATGACCTGATGGAATGGTTTGAGGCTCTTTATGTTCCTGAGCAAGCAGATGCCCTTGGGCTCTACTAGCATGAGACAGGACATATGGAGATGTTACTGGTGCCCGCTCGAGCAAATCGATGATAAACGGGAAGACAGTGACAGTGATAATGGTTGAAAAAATATTTTATTAAATAAATTGTATCAGGTATTCTTAATATGAATCTTCTCAAAATGTTTACTCTGCTAGCTAGCATGCTAAGACTCTTGGAATCTTCCCCAAGACTTTTGGAATTAGTAAGTTCACAAGGAATTTTCACTTTTCATGGTCAATGAAACTCTTTTGGAGAGGTAGACTACAAGCCAATATTGAATATAGCAGTGTCCAATGAGTAGTTTGAAAGATGCTGAAGCACGTTAGTAAGACTTTTCCTATTCCACACTGAATGAAGAGGAAGCTAATTTTCCTGTACTGTTCTGACTTCTTGGACTGGTTAAACAATAAAAATTAACCATCAGACAAGTTTATAGAAACAAAGAACAAATTTAATTATATACAGTTGTGGAGTCTATATGATGTGAATTCTAAAATCCCTAAGAAAACATAAGAACTTTATAAAATTAAGGAAAGGGACCAAAGTCTTAGACTTCAAAAATGAGAATAACTCATGTGGTCAATCTGCTGCTTTGTAATTGCTTTTTCCAGGCAATATGAATAAATTTCTCCAATAGCAAGTTACTGTCAGATTTTCCCTAAGTTTTACTGAATTATACTTACCCTATATTTGAGCAATCCCCACTCCAGTCTTTATTCATCTAGGTAATTAAGAAAGTAATGACTTTTGGAACCTGCTGTGTGTTCATCAACCTAAACTCCACTAACCCATATGCTTCTCATAGGCAAGACCTGCTCAACACATTTTTGGGAGTCTTTCAGAACGTATTGGGAAGGCTGATCATTCATTATCTGAGAGCACTTGATATTGTTTCCTGCTGAGTGCTTTGGTCCTTTAAGTATCAAATGAGGACATTTAAACATAGAGGCATTAAGTTGGATTTCTGAGTCCAGCACCATGACTGTTAAGTACTCTAAACAAACTGGCTACTTTAAAGAACTAATCTCAGAATAAATTAAGTAAAAAATATGTTATTGAGCAGAACAAAATAAAAAATCTACAGAACAATGGGAGATAAGCTAGTGCTAACTTGGGCTTTTAATATCAATGCTTTTTATTAACACCCTGGAGAGTTTAAACCTTTTAATAACTTCTTGGTCCTAATGAAGGTGGAGGATTTAATGAAAAGAAAATCCAAGACTATGGAAAAGCAAAAAAGGTATACCCTCAATATAAACAAAATAAAAATAATCCTTCTCAGAAACAACAATTTGCTTCTATATTCTCCTAACTTTCTGTTGATGTTTACAGCTTATTTGTATCTCTTTTTTTTAAAGAAGACTATTATGACTTTGTTAGTTATCCAGTTTGTTATAATAGTCTCTTCAATACCCATTCTCTCTTTTGTCCATTGTATATTAGTAAAGCAGTCTGGGTGGAATTGACTCTGTGAAAGTGACTGGCAAGGGTCAATTTGTATATCACTCACAATAATTAATTGAGATATCAGGTTAGAACTAAACTGGTAACTGACATCTACTGTACAGATGTTAGAACTAAACCGTTATTTGACATCTACTATACATTGGTTCATGAATGCTCCAGCTAGTACAGAGCGAAGACTTCACATGATGGCATGTGAATAAGGACCCAGGTAACATCAGATACTCTGATGTATCAATTGAACCAATGAGGAAGAAGTCAACTCAAGATAAAATGATCTGAAATGAGAACATTAGTCAGAAGATAAAAAAATCTGTATTAAAGGCAAATATATGTTGAATTTATAGTTCCAGTCAATTTAGTTCAGTGTTTTTAGTATGTAGTGATTTTTCTTACTTATTTGAAGTTTTAAAGATATTTATTTCTTTTTATTTTAATAAACTATTCTTTTTCTGTGGTGCGAATTCTGTTAAATATATTGAAATGCATTTTCTGAGTTTGCTATTTGTCTTTTCACTTAAGTTTAGGAAAATTTTCCTTTCTTTTTTCTCATACACAGAGGCAAAATATGTGGTGCATAGAAGTTATATAATTTCCAAGGCTCATTTTTTAGGAAATAGATATAGTTATAAAAATATTTTAATATGAATGTAAATTTTTGACTGAGAGAATAAATAGTACATAAGCACATGAGAAATAATGAAAATAGGGCTGGAGTGGTAGCACAGCAGGTAGAGATTTGCCTTGCACACAGCTGACCCGGGTTCTATCCCTTGTCATTCCATATGATCCCCTGAGCACTGCCAGTAGTAATACCTGAGCGGAGAGCCAGGTGTGACCCAAGAAGAAAAAAAATGAAAATAAATACCAAAACTTTTGATGATTTTATCATACATAAAGGAGATATATAAATCATATATAAAAATAGTTTTGTTTTGGGTGGGATGGGATTTAGGCAACACCCTGTGGTATTCAAAGCTGACTCCTGGCTTTGTGCTCAGGGTATACTCCTGGTGGTGGTTGGGGAATCATGCGCAGTAAACCAGGAGTTGAACAAAGATTGGCATATATTGACCCCCTGTCATACTTCTTGGGCTCCTTGTAATATTTTCCATGTGGGGATTAGAAATTTACTCTTATAAGTTATGTCACAATAGATTAAAATGTATATTTAATTATTGAAAATTGAAATGAATAAAATCTGAAATTTCACTTACAAGTAAATTGATTGATTGGAATCCTGGTCTAAGTGCAAGTTCTACTAATCATAGGACTTCTGATAATTTTGGTATACTGAATTCTCAAGGAAAACTTATTTTAAATATGCGGAGTTCTTATTGTGCAACTATAAGTTGCACTATAAGTTAGTTGCACTGCTGCATTAATAAGTAAATTTATGCGTAAGAGAACTGTTTTGGTGAAAAGCAAATCCTCTAAATTTTGTGTCTGATATGTAGAAGAATTTTCATTAGGCTAATTGCTGGTTCTTTAATTTTAGTAATGTTTAGTTTGCCTACACAGAAATCACTATAAATTACACAAATAATGCAAAATGATGTATATGCATCTTTGCCAAATCCTTCTCTTCTCCCTCATTTTTTCTGGCAAATATCAGTATCTCTGAGATAAGATCAGATTTGACAAAGGGAAAACAAAAATGGAGACATTGATATAAAGTACAGAGTGGATAAACTTTCATTTAAGCGATCAGTTACTAAATGGTTTAAATTTTAGAGCCAGAATGTCTTGGTATGGCTACTCAGTTATATCCCTGTAGCACAAACAACCAATAGAACATAGAAAAATGCATCAGTATGACTATTATAATCAAAATCAATAGAGACAGATCTGCATTTGCCCACCCTGGTCTCAAATAACTGAAGTGAACTGAAGTTATTTCAAATAACTGAAGTATCATGGCAGAGTTCATGCCACATAAATATGGTCTTTAAGCATATTTAAGATCATTTGCAGTTCTTGAAAGAAACAAGTCACTATTGCTTTAAAGTCTAGTAATCATTAACTTCAAATTCAATCCTCTGATCACACATATTGCATTTATTATTATTTCTGTTCATTTTGTGATTTAAGATATATTTCACAGAAGTAAGAAAGTAGTTTCTTTTATTTTCCAAATCTCATTTACAGTTGTTTTCTTTTAGTATTTGTTTCTTAATCTCTCTGAAATTTATTTAAATGGTATGTTGTAGATTTTTTATAACATTGTAAATTTTCATGGAAACATTTATTGAATAATTTATCTCCCTATTGATTTGAAGTGCCATTTCTATAATATTATTGAATAAAACTATGGTTCTTTTTCTTCCTTTTGTTAAGATTTATTAATTCTTATAGTAAATTTAATATTTTCTAAACCAGGGATAAAGGCCTAACATAATTTAGCTAAGTTAATTACAAAATACTATTTTATTTTTGTTTCTTTTGTGAATAGAATATTTTAATCACTACAATTTTGAATTAGCAGTTGAGTTTCAGTAGTGTGCACAGCTATTGGCTTTTATATGTTTTTATATATCAGATCATGTCTTAGTACTGATGTTTGTTAGCAGAATCTTCTGAAGTTTCAAGATAAATCATTATATTGTCAAAAAAAAAATTTAGAACACTTTGACCTGTTTTAATTTTCTCTATTGTGTTAGTGTCTGGATTGAACTAGCTTGTAAAGTAAATTGAACTGAGCAGAAGAATGGTTGCAAAATATATTTTTTATATTTATAGAATAGCTGCAAAACATGAACTCAAAATTATCTGTCTCTTTCTCTCTCTTTTTTTTTTGCTTTTTGAGTCACACCAGTGAAGCTCAGGGCTTACTCCTGGACCTGTACTCAGGAATTACTCCTGGCGTTGCTCAGGGAACCATGTGGGATTCGGGCTATCAAGCCCTGATTGGGACATGCAAGCCAAATGCCCTACACTCTGTACTATCACTTGGCCCCATCACTTGTCTTCCCATTGTTCATCTATTTGCTCAAGCAGGTGCCAGTAATGGCTCCATTTATTGGGAATAAGGTCCATTATTCTTACTGTTTTTGGCATATTGAATACACCCCAGGTAGCTTGCCAGACTCTGCTGTGGCTTTGGGTTCATCCCAGGGGGCCCAGATTTTTCTATATCAGACCATCAAATAACAAGGGCTTACAGGGCAGAGCCCTAGGTGTAGACAAGCCTGTCTCCTCTCTGCCACCTGCTTATGCATCCAGCATCACAGCCACACCTGCAACACCTCGAGGGGCATATCTTGGCCCCATATCTCTGTTTTTTTAGGGTGCTCCAGGCATTGCTCAGGGCTTGTTCCTGGACAGTTGTTCAGGAATTTCTCCTGGCTGTTCTCAGAGTCCATATTGTATACCAGGGATTTAACATGGTCTAACATGAGCAAGACACACTTGAAGGTTGTGAGGTGAAGTGTTTTAGTGTATGCCTTGAATATAGCTGACTCCAACTGTGATCCCCAGCACCTTATGGTCCCTGGAAACCTTCAATTCCTGCAGGGGTTACACCACATATTCCCCAGCACCAATGGTCTAAGCAGCAGCATATTCTAGAACCCTTGACTGAATTGAAAACTGCCTAGAGGAGTTTCCAGGACAACTACAAAGACCCAGCCTCTACAAAGGGGTAGTTTTAACTTCTTCGTTTAACTCCTAAACTTTATTATAAATTTGGTGGATAAGCCAAGAAAATCTTGAAGAAAAGATCAATAACTTGAAGATTTATATGACCATATATCAAGCTTTAATAGAACTATAGAAATTATTGGAAAACTGTACTATATACTAAAAGGAACAGATGCACATTGTCCGACTCCAGAATTCTGCTTCTAGAAATAGCCCAAGATAACACTAGTGCAGAAATACATACTATATTGCTCAAAAACCATCTTTATTATAGCTCTAAACTCTTGTATATCCACATACCATTATCTTGTGATAGCTTTGAATAAAGGAATTCCAAGTGGCAAAGGGAATGTTTTATAGGTTCATAACAATCCTGTGGATGCATTTAATATTAATTAACATTGTCACTTGTCACTTGTCTTCCAGCTGTTCATCAATTTGCTTGAGTGGGCACCAGTAACGTCTCCGTTCATTGGGAATGAGGTCCACTATTGTTACTGTTTTTGGCATATCAAATACACCATGAGTAGTACCCACAGCTGCGCTGCTGGGCCCCACGTGGAAGCAACCCATGGAATCCTGGAGGGTGGTAAATAAGTCTGTCAGCCCCTGGCCAAGTCCAACATAGCTCCAAGGGTTCCCTCACACATGCAGGGGAGGGTCACGCTGGTCGGGGATTTGGGCTCCTCCTCCCATTCCTCTACCTCCAAGTCAGCAGGTGTGGCTGTGAGCTCCCAACCACCACAGCCAGCAAGCCTGGAAGAGAGACACTCCAGACCCACAGGTTCACTGGCTCGTGGCCTCTCCGCAGCTGCATGAAAGTCTAGGTAATACTGGAAGTTAGGACCAGGACCCTCCCACAATCTTTCACATTTATACACTGTATACAGTTCTAGGCAGGTTCTAGTCATGGCCTGTCATCCCAGTGAGCCTAGCAAGAAGCTAGAGAAAACAACCACACTATGAGGTCAGTCATTCTCAACATCTGGGCTCCACAACTCCTCAGAGCTCCACCCAAGAGAAAATCTGATCTCTCCCCATTGAGGTTCATTAGTAAATGCTCAAGATGAGAGCCTTCTACTGAGAGTGTGCCACCTACATGGCAGAGCCTGACAAGCTGCCTGTGTTGTATTTGATATGCCAAAAATCAGTAACAATTATAGACCTCATTCCCATGACCTGAAAGAATGGTTTGAAACTCTTTGTATTCCTGGAGAAAGAAGATGCCCTTGGGCTACACTAACATATGACAGGACATATGAAGATATTACTGGTGCCCGCTCGAGCAAGTTGATGAACAACAGGAAGATAAGTGATACAAGTGAAGTGATTTGTTAGATAATCTCCATATTGTTTTTCATTGATGTTTTACCAATTTGTGTTTCCACAAAGAGTGTGATGGAATTTCTTCACATCCTTGCCAATATTTTGTACTTCAAATAGGTTTTTTTGTCACTTATATCACTTGTCTTGTCTTCCCGTTGATCGTCGATTTGCTCGAGCGGGCACCAGTAACATCTCCATTCATTGGGAATAAGGTCAATTATTGTTACTGTTTTTTGGCATACCGAATTTACCACGTGTAGATTGCTGTGCTTTGCCATGGCTCTAGGTTCATCCCAGGGGACCCAGTTGTTTTCTCTGTCAGACCATCAACTATCTAGGGCCCAAGGAGCAGAGCCCTGGGTATAGACAAGCCTGTCTCATGTCTGCCACCTGCTGATGAAACCAGGCACCGCAGCCACACTTGCAAATTCTTAAACAAGGGCCAAGATTCTTAAACAAGGGCCATATTATTGGTGTGAGGTGATTATGTGATCCTGGTTTACAATTTTATTTACATTGTAAAAAATTTTGAAATTTTTTTTAAAAACTCTCCCCATCTTTATATATTCTTTGTAAAAGTGTCTATTATTTTGTCCATTCTTTCTGATTGGTTAATTGCTTTTTGTGATTTTTTGTGGGTTCATTATATATTTGGGTAATTTACCCCTTGTCAAATATATGACATGGGGATATATTTTCTCAATTGCTAAATCTGTAGATTTTTTGGTTGTTTCCTACTGTACACATGTGTTTTATGTTATGTAGTTCCACGTGCTTATTCTTATTTTGTTTTACTTACAAATTGATTTGAATATCCAAATGCATCATAATTTTGAGACTCAGGAGTTTGTAACCTATGATTTTGTATATATTTATTTGTAGTTCCAAATCTAGTATACAAGTTTTAAACTTATCTTTGAATCATTTTATATGTGTTATGTACTGATATAATATCTGCTCCTCCCTTTTTTGCCTATCCAGTCTTTCTTGCACCATTTGTTGAAGAGACTTTCTTCCTCTATTGTATGGACTTAACTCCCTTGTCATAGATTATTTACTGCATTTATTTTTATGACTATTTTAGTTATGATAACATTATGTTTAATTTATTACTTCTTTTTAATATAGTTTCAGATATATAATGTCTTCAATTCATCCTTTCTTTCAGAATCATGTTGGATATTTTGGGTTCTTTGGTGATCCCACTTAATTTTAAGTTTTTGAAAATGCTACTGCCATTTTATAGGAATTGAATCAAATCTGAAGATTGCCTTAGGGAAAGGACTCGCTTTAATATTTTTTTCTACAAATCCATAAACGTTGGATATTTCTCTGGGTACTTTTCTACTCCTTATAATATTATTCTATAATTTTACTCTATAAACCTTTCAATTTCTTTGTTAGATTTACTCCAAGATTGTCAGTGGATTGTTAATTTGATTTTCTTTCTTTCTAACTCATTGTTTTTGTATAAGAAATAAAATGAATTCATATATGTCAATTTTGCAACCTTGTAATTTACTGAACTATTTATTTCTTGAATGGACATACATATGCATGTGTGCATGTGTGCATATATGTGTGTTTGTGTGTGGTATTTAGAGTTTCTATGTATTGTGTAACACAATCCAAATAGTGATAATTTGATTTATTTTCTAAATTGAAAGTTTTTCATCTCTTTTCTTGTGCAATTCCTCTGTTTAGGACTACCTAAACTACTACTTAAAATAGTACATCTCATTGCCTTTTTATGATCGCAGGGGGAAAAGTTTTCAGTTTTTCAACATTGAATATAATGCAATTTCTGAATTTGTCATGTATAAAATTTATTGTTTATTTTTATTATAAGTGATCATTGAAACTTGCCAAGACACCTTTATCCTATATTCATATAATCATGTATTTAATTCAATTTTATTGATGCAGTGTCATATTTATTGATTTGATTGATTTGTGAATTTTGAACCATTCTTGCATCTCTGATATGAATCCCTTTTAATCCTTGGGGATGAATTTCTTTGTGTTGCTAGATTCAATTTGGCAACTCAAGAAGGACTTTTGTCATGTGTACTTTTAAATGTTTGTGTTGTCATTTTCTACTTTGGGGAAGTAAATGATATTGTCCTTTTAGAATGGGTCTTGGAATATGCTCTTGTACATTTTTGGAGCATTTGCATAGAGTGGGGTTCAATATTTTTAATTTTTAAAAAGTTTTGTACAATTTATTGATGAAGCCACTGGCTCTGGGTTTTGTTGTTAGGGGAAACATTTCTTGATCTCTTTAATTCTATATTGTCATTGCTATATCCAAAGTACCTTTGTGTGTGTGTGTGTGTGTGTGTGTGTGTGTGATTTATTCTTATATACTAAAGATTGATTGTCCCTGATCATTCATCCACTGTTGATGACTCAACCTACTTACTATTCCATCAGGATTATGCCAGCCATCCAAGAGCTATTATCTCTCAAATTCTAAAATTTTGAAATCCTTTTTGGGTTACTTGTAGTGCTGAAGTAATAATAATGAATTTCAAAGAGGTATAAGTATCTCTTTCTTTCCAATGCCTATAAACACGTTTAAATAATAATAAAATGGAACTGTTTATAAGTTAATTAGAATAATTAACAAATATGAAATTAAATGAAGCAGATATTTAATGCATCTTTTAGTAGGAAATCTGATGGATCTTATCTGTTAGGACTTCTTTAGTGAGAAAGCAGTGTTCTCTCTGTTCTCAAAAAATGTGTTCATGGATATCATATTTCACATTATAATGTAATTACAACTATCAGGAATATTTTCTAGCCACATTGAAATGAGCCAAAAATGAATACACATGTTCCAACACTCTAATGCATTAAATAAAAATGTAGTATATCCACAATATGTGGGTTAATTCATCTTTCTATGAAGGAAATCTTGGTCAGAATTGGCTCAAATGGCACATTAGCTTTAAGAAAGAGTTAAAAACATATGGCACTTTTCTAAGTCTATAGTCTCAAACTCTAAAGCAAGATGGTAGATGGGAGAGGCTTACTCATACAACTACACTGATCCATACCTGGGTGAAGATACAGTACAGTGAGTAGGCAACATGTATTGACAGTCAAAACCATGCTCAAATCTGGCACCACATCTGATCCCCCACACACCACCAGGAGTCATTCTTGAGCACAAAACCAATAGTATTCCCTGCCCATACCAGGTGTGGCCCAAGCCTCATCATCAAAATGGTAAAAGTTCATGAAACTCTGGTGATGCATTCCTCTAGAAATAACAGCATGTCTTTTGAATAGATTGTCTTAGTAAAAAGTCTTTGAAATTGTGCTAATTTATAAATATTATAAATTTTTGATAAATAATAAATATTATAACTTTCATTTGTCCTTATGAGTGATTCCCTCAGATTTTTATAAATCTGATCCTATAAGTAAGGCCCTGATAAGTTTTCCAAAGTAGTTTATATTGAGTATTGTCTTACTTGGATAGTTATATGAGTAGAATCCCAAGTGTTAAGAATGAATACCCTGGTAAGAAAAAAAAATATCATCTACTAGACTCACTTCAGTCACTTATTATGAATAGTAGTAAATAGGCTTTGTATGGCTCCAAGGACTGAAACACCTGTTTTGCATGTGGGAGCCCTGTGTTCCACTTCAGATACAATGAATTGTATGAAAAAATAATTTTGTGAATAAAGAATCCAGATCCTTAGTTCTGGCGCCAAATTTATTCAATTCAAGTTTAGCATCTTGAAACTCTTTTTCTCCTATGAAAATTTATAATCAGATTGCTAAAACTGATACTTTAGTTTTTCAAAGTGAAATGATTTTATAAAGTGTAATTCATCTATGAACTACTCATCCTTATACTGTATTTTATATATTTTTATATTTTACATATTTTATGTATTTTTAACTTTAATATAGAATAGTTTAATTTTATGCAGCTTTAATTTTATATTTTTATGAAATGTGTATTTATTTTATTTTTATGAATACAATCCTCTACCACCACCAATTATGTGGTATGTTTCTCCTATGTGGAAAAAATTACAGGGTTACATGTTCCAGCATATCCTGAGTGCTTTGGATGGATCTTCTCCTTTAATGATGATGGTATTTTCCATATCTTTAATTGGTTTGCATTTGTTTTAGCCCCTCTTCCCACTTTCCCTTTTCTGTTATTGTTTGTTGATGTTGCAATGACTAAAGACTGTAGTACTTGTCTATTGTAATTCACATATTGTTTGTTGTAGTACTTGTTGAGGGTCATACATCAGGTTGTAGGCATTTACACTTTTAGTCATAATGCTCATCGTGTTTGCACACTGTTCACAACTACATTGTGAGTGCTTGCTAGGGGTCACTGTGCTGTCCACACACATGCTCAGTAAGGCATGCAATTTCTGGCTAGAGTACTCGCACGTCGTTTCCTTTGCAATGCTCTCCTGAGGTCACACCTCTTTGTTCGATACTTACATCACACGCCTAGCTTTGATCCAAAATGCTCAGCCTAAGCCTCTGCAAAGTTATTTTTATTATTTTTAAACAAACTTTATTATGGAGGTTTTAGATGAGGAAGGAGGAGAGAGAATAGGAGAGGGAGAAAGTAATGTGCTCAAGAGAGAGAGCAGCTACTCCAACGCAGAGCATGAGAGAGCACACATCTCATGAGGAGAGATGTCGGCGACACTTATGCTTGGGCACCACATGTCCTCGGCCACGTGGGCTCAAGCAGCACATAGGCTCAGGCAGCATATGCACCACAAAAGTTATTTTTTAAATATTGAAATAGTGATACACATCATGACCATAAATGAACGGTTTGAGGCTCTGCGTATTCCTGAAACAACCAGATGCCATTGGGCTACACTGGCACGTGATAAGGTCAAATGGAAATGTTACTGGCGCCCACTTGAGGAAATCGATGAACAACAGGATGTCTAGTGATCTAGTGAAATAGTGAAAACATTAATACTATCAAAACTGAATAAAATAAGGTATGTTTGATATACGTGTTTATATATTGTGGAAGTGGGCACTCTTGAGATATACTCAGGGGACCTGAAATCCACTTGGGCTGATGATATGGTACCTCTCTTGCCTTTTGGTGATGCAGACCACCTATAAATAGCAATGTTCAGGAGTCCATGTGGTGTTGTATATTAAACCTAGTTGAATACACTTATTGCATGTGCCCTAACCCCTGTGCAAATTCTCAGCTTCCTATAAACATCTTTTCATTACTGGTCATTTAAAAACTAATATGAATAGAATTAAACCTAATCCCAAAGAAGGAATTGCAATGTCATATATATTGTATTTAAAGAGAGAACACAGTGCGTTCTATGCTTAGTTATCAAATAGTGGTGGCCAGGGGAGTGACGGGTTGTGGATAAGAATTATTTATGTTGCTGACAGTGTTCTACGTCTTGATCAGATGCTGGTAATATAATAACACTCATTTCATGGAAACATATAGACCTATACCTACATGATTAATGCTTTTCGGGTATTATACTTCAATAAAATATTTGTTATGGGTAACTACTTAGATCAATCTACTTTTTGAGATTTATGGAGAGAACAAGAGAGTTAATTTCTATCATTTTAATCATGATGCAATCATAAATGGTTTAATCATCACTTTCCATTAATGCAGAGGTCATACATGATTAACACATCCCAATCATTCTTCCTTTAAACTGAAGTATCTTACATAAAAGATTTTAAAATGATTTAGAGATAGGGTGATGAATTGGTTTCATTTTCTTCTGTATGAATATCTATACTTCCAAATTTTCTACTGCAAACTTGTCTTAATTATACATTCATAAAATAATAATATATGAAATACCCTTGACAATAATAATTATAGAGAGAATGATACAGTTATTTAATTTTATTTATTTGGGCAGTGCTTGGGTGTGGGAAGTCCAATGGCAGTTCTTGCCCAGCTAAACCTGTGGTTCAATACCAGGGTCTAAGGATGCAATTGTTGCTCAGGCTCCACAGTACAAAGGGCACCTAGCAACCAGGGTGGTGCTGTAGGCTTCTATTGGGACCCAATAGTGTTTGGTGGAGCTTTCTGGTTAGCATAGGGTGATGCTCAGGGCACTATGGGTGTGCAGGGAATTAAACCCTAGTTGGGTATATTCTGGCCATGCTCTATAATTGCTGTAATATCTCCTAGCCTAAGAGGATTTATTTTAATAGAAAGTGTCTACATATAGTAGACAATAGGGGACTCAATTTATTTTTCAAGTTATAATTATATATTGGTATATAACTTTTTCGGGGTTTTTTTTGTATTTACAGATAATAGAAAATGTGACCAAAATGTAAGAATATACCAATTTTTAAATTAATACTTTTTTCCTCCAAACTCTGAGTATCACCTAGAACCTCTGCAAGCATTCTTGTGAGACTGGGAAGTAATGACTGATTTGTTACACTGTCAATATATCTGGTATTTATTTTGATGGTACAAATCATACTTTCCTTCTACGAGTCACTGTCTCTTGCTAAAGAATCAGAGACTCAGGGCTGCAGATGTAGGTCAGTGTAACAATGCCTGTGTTGTATGTGGAGGGTTCAACTTTGATTTCCCCAAAATAAATAAAGCACTCTTCTACTTACTTATCTTGTTCCTGAAGCAATAAAATACTGTGTTCAAATGTGAGGTTTTACACTTCTTTAGCACACCTTACTAAGGACTTACTTTCAGCTGTGCAGTGTGCTCTAGGATCACTCCTCTAAGTGCTCAGGGACCAAAGTGGTGAGGGATATCTAACCTGGGGTTGTCACATGCGAGGACCTTATGTTTGTACACTTTACTATCTCTCCATTCCCTGAAAATTTTAATTAATTTTGTGGCATTAGTGATATGATCTCTGGAAATGCTTGGAAGCCTTATTCTTCTAAATTATTCACTGTATCACTGTCTTCCCGTTGTTCATCGATTTGCTCAAGTGGGCACTAGTAACATCTCTATATGTCCTGTCCCTGTGGCAAGTTTGTGTAGCCCAAGGGCATCTGCTTTCTCCAAATTGCTTCTAAATTATTAAGTATAAGAAATGCCATCTCTTTTTTCTTGCTTTCCCAGAATCTTTGTTAATCTTGACCCTAACACATACAGTGCTGCTCTGATGATGCCTTTCATTTTTCAATGAGATAAAATTGACAAAACATCACTTGCCACTTGTCACTTGTCTTCCCCTTGTTCATTGATTTGCTCGAGCGGGCGCCAGTAATGTCTCCATTTGTTGGGAATGAGGTTCATTATTGTTACTGTTTTTGGAATATCGAATACATGACAGGTAGCTTTCCAGAATCTGCCATGGCTCATAAAGTTTATTATTTTGACTGTATTAAAGTTTAGTTTGGTGTTTTACATACATGCACAGTGTGTGAGTAGGATTTGCCTTAACCCCTTTCTTGTTTCTTTGGCTTGTGAGGATTTGATGTTCAGTACCATATAATTTATAGAGCAATGCTCTGAATAACCAACCTCCCCCCACCACCTCGGGTGTGGCCCCCCAAACAAATGAATAATTAGAGAGTCATTGTTTTCTTTGGAGAAGTCCTAGATGATAAGAATAACAACAGAAAAGTCATCTTGGCTTACTTGTAATTGCTGTTAAACATGGTATTATGCAATCCTACAAATATCTAAATGTAAATAAGCCTGGAAATTTTTGATGAAAATAGCTATGGATATTCAGTGTTGGCCTTTTGGCATTTTTCTTATCTTCTCCCAACCTCCACCTGAACCTTTTGTAACCTGCTTTCTTTCCTGCTAGCTCTGCACACTGCTTATAGATTACAAGTCTGTGACAAATCAATTCATTGGTCACTATGAAAAAAAGTCAAAGGTAGTAACTAATGTTATCCAGGAAAAGCTTGTGCTGAAAACTAACCACAAATAAAATTACTAATTAGGAATAATTATTGCCATTATGATTTTAATGAAACAGCATGGCCTTGTAGTACTCAAAGAGTCCAGAGCTGTCACATTTGCAAACAGCATAATTACACATTTTAGGACTTAGAAATATTTTACTCACTATGGAAATAGGAAAATCTTTTTCAGCCCTGCAAATAAGCCCATCTATAGACATCCAGAATACAATAGTGTCAAAGAACATAAAACAAAAACATTTAAAAATATGGGCTAGGAAAGAAGAGCAAATAGTTTATTCAGAAATGTAAAATTGGATGGGGTATTTAATTCATTGGTAGAGCACATGTGAGACTGCAGTGTGAGGCTCTGACACTGAAAAAAATAATAAAAACAAGAGTCTATTAAAATAACTAAAGTTCTGGGAATATATTTTAAAGGTTTTGGACCTATGTTTTGTATAGGGAAACTACAGGTTGAATCTGAATCACAACATGATTCCCTGAGCACTGCCAAGAGTGTTCCCTGGCATTGCCAAGCATTGACTCCCCCTAAAAATTTAATGATCTGAAGAGATTATTTGTCTATGACAGGCTAAGTAACTCCTTTGATGTTAACAAAAATTAGATTACTGCTAATGGTAGTTTCATTAATAACAATATGAGCAAGTACTCATCTAATTATTTGCAACTACTAAGTTCTTAAATACCCTTATCACTATCACTATCACTATCTTCTCATTCATCATCAATTTGCTCGAGCAGCTTCAGTAACATCTCCATATGTCCTGTCTCATGCTAGTAGAGGCCCAAGGGCATCTGCTCGCTCCAGGAACATAAAGAGCCTCAAACCATTATATTAGGTCATGAGAATGACCTAACATAGTTGTTACTGGTATCTGGCATATCAAATACGACACAGGCAGCTTACCAGGCTTGCCGTGCAGGTGGCACACTCTTGTAGTCACCTCTAAATACAGCATTTATTGATGAACTGCGTGGTCGCATAGCGGCCGTGCTAGCCAGGCTGTGATAGGTTCATCTGCTGGATGGAGTTCTGATGAGAGGGAGGTCCAGATGTGGAAAATGGTGGCCCTCATGGAGTGGATGGGTCATTTGGCTTGTTGTGAGTCTCTGCTGGGGTGGCAAGCCAGGACTAGAACCCGCCATCCCTCCTGGGTGCCTTGTGAGCGGCTGGGAACAGGGAGAACTGGTAGCAGCTCTGCCCCATGTCTGTAAGTCTCTGGATCAGCATACCTGGGCCAGATTGGAAAAAAAAACTGCTGCAAGGTGGTTATCGATGATCTGGGCTGTCATAGGCTTGTCTGCTGGGTACAGTTTATACCCTCGTAAACTGTATATATAAGCTACAATTATTCCCCTAGCTCTGAATAAGAAAATGCTAAAATAGACTGAGATTCACTAATTTTCCAAGGTTACCAGCAGTAATTTGGAGAGCTGACATTTATATGTTTATATTCATTCAGGTTGCTAAGCCTGGGCTGGTAACTGTCAGGCAACCAAAATTTAAAAAAATAACAACCTTATATCTCTACTGTCAAATCCATTTAAGTACTGTAAGGAAGATTCCTTATATCATATTCTCAAAAAGTGTTCTTCATTATTACTCTGTTGGCTCAATCTTGGGTGAAACTTTCTCTGTATTTATGACACCCAGGCAACTCATGAAGAGAATATGGCATTATATGACTATAAGGTATGTGTCAATTTTCAGTAAAGCAGCTTCTTCACAGACTACAGGTCACAAAATAGAAAACCATTGTAGTTTGAGAAGCAAGAGCTGTCAGAAGAGCTAAGATTTCAAAGAGTGAGTAAATATAGAAATTATGCAGCTTGATACCCTTCCTTTGGGTTGGAATTTAGTCATGAATAACTGGAAGAACAATCTTTTAAGTTATACCTTCAGTCCTAATTGGTGTTAGATATTTGAGTAGGTACTAGTTATAAACCTGTCTGTCTGTGACTATCTAAATTCGTATTATTGAGAATATGAATATGGAACAATATTAGATGGAAGAAGAGAAAAGTGGAATTTGTAAATTTGGTTGTCCAGAGAAGGATGGAAGGGTAAAGGACAGAGAAAGAAACTGAGTGGGGAAGAAGAAACAGATGGGAAGCAACAGAGAGCAGGGGTAAAGGGGATCCAAGTACATTGGCTTTGTAAAAGAGCAATATCACTATAGTATATACAAACCAGAGTCATCAACACTGAAACCAAGAAATCCAAACTTCGACAACCAAACTTAAAAATGTGTCTGTCAATATGGCAGGCTGGCTGGGGTAAAGGGTATTGGAGGGAATCTGCTAAGATTGGTGGAGAAAGATTGACACTTGGGTGGTGTCAGTGATAGAATACTGCTTTGTCTAAAATTTAAGTATGAATCACTTTGTAAATCATACTTAAATTTTATAAAATTTTAAAAAAGAAACTTTAGTACTATGATATTCCAACTTCACTGTGCCGATGATGAGCAAGTTTGTTAACCTATAGAGATTCTGTTTTAAAAGATAAGGCAGACAATATAAAGATCATCACAACTTTCCATGTATTCTTATGTCCTTCACTGTTGAATTCTAACTTTGCAGTTCTTTCAATGAAGGACAGATTTATTTTTCCTCACTTGAAGCTGGATCCCCTGTGATTTGTTCTGATTGATGGATTGCAGAGGATACTGTATTATTAAACCAGTTCCATGACAAGGTCATGTATTTTCACTGTAACCTTATAGTTGTCATGGAATAAGTCCAAATATCCTGCTAGGAATAAAGACATGGTAAGGAGTTCAGGCACCCCAAATGATAGCTGATCAACATATAGTAGCAAATCTGTCTGGTTTATCCCCAATTCTGTAACAAATACATGAGGAAGCTCAGCCAGGAGGAGTCATCCTAATTTTCCATAAAAATCATAAATTATTGCTCTTTTGATACTCGGTATTTTTAATAAATTTTGTTTTATTGTGTTATGAAAGTAAAAGAGTAGATCTAAGTTGGGTCTGCTAAATTTCAATTTTAAGAAAACCTTAAATCCTGCGGACTCTGCACCACACTGGGCAGCAGGAATCTAGTTTTTTCTTTTTCTTTTTTTTGGTAAGGCCCAGGATAATAAAACAAAATATTGAGAGAAAGGAGGAGCTAGAGGAAAGAGAATGGAAAAAAGAGAGAAAATGATAAAGCACATTGCTTTCACAAACTAAAATATTTATTATCCATCATGCTAAAGTAGTTTTACCAAACTGTGTTCTACAATCATCTACTGTATAAAATATGAACATATGATCTTTAAATGTACTTTGGACTGTGCATTAACCTTATATGTTTCAGATTTCTTGATAATTCAATACATGGGTGAAATGTGGGTGGAAAAATGAATGAAGAAATTAAATCATGTTTTCTGGACTGACAGTCTGGGGAGCAATACTTATCAATATACTCCATATCAATATACTCCCATTGCTAAACAGTGCAAAGAAGCAATAAAAGAAGACCTCAAAGACAGAAGAGCAGAAATACTGGAAGATGCAGCAGAAGCCAGGAAAAGCATTCGCACCGCCTGCCTGTCCTTCGCCAACTATAAGACCAAGATGACTGCCCTCCGACGCCCTGAATGGATCTATCACATCTTCCAGAAAGGCAATGGAGAAGATTATCCAGGACTTCTACTCAAATCTCTTTGATAGCTACATCCACCTGCCCACATACCAAATTCCACAGGATGGATATGTCATTCCCAATGTTCTCCCTTCTGAAATCCGACATGCCATCTCATTGATAAAGAAGGGAACAGCACCAGGCCCAGACAAAGTCAGACCCGAACACCTGAAGAATCTGCCATCGGTACTCATCAATATACTAGCTCGGCTCTTCACACGCTACCTGTCCGAATGCAAGGTGCCCTCCCAATGGAAAACAGCAGGACAGTTCTAATGTTCAAGAAGGGAAACATTCACGACATCAGCAACTATCGCCCCATCTGCCTGTTGTCTGTCATCTACAAGCTGTTTACACGAGTCATCCTGAACAGGATTAGCAGAACACTAGATGAAGGACAACCATGCGAGCAAGCAGGTTTCTGGTAAGGATTCAGCACAATCGACCATATCCACACAGTAACCAAGCACATTGAGGTTTGTAGGGAGTACAAGATGCCGCTCTGTCTCAGGTTCATTGATTTACAGAAAGCCTTTGATTCTGTGGAGACTGAAGCAGTCATTGAAGCCCTAGCCAAGCAGGGCGTTCAAACCCAATACATCAAGATCCTTCATGAGCTGTATTTTGGATTCACCACCAGGATCTCACCATTCTACAAAGAAGTGATCATTGATGTCAAAAGAGGGGTTCGACAGGGTGATACCATTTCACCAAAACTCTTCAGCTCCACCCTCGAGAACATCATGCGACAATTAGAATGGGAAGGAATGGGAGTAAAGATAGATGGTCGGCAACTACACCACTTCCGCTTTGCTGATGACATTGTTCTAATAACACCAAACATTAGCCAAGTGGCACAAATGCTGGCTGACTGACCGAGAATGTGGAAAGATAGGTCTACAGTTGAATCTGAAGAAAACTATGTTCATGAAAAATGAACTAGTTCCTGAGGCCCCATTCACTCTCAATGGAACAAACATCTCTGAATGCAGCAGTTATGTGTACCTAGGTCGAGTAGTCAACATGATGAACGACCTAAAACCTGAGCTGCGCAGGAGGAAGAGAGCGGCATGGAATGCCTTCAAAGGCATTGAAGAAATAAAAGGACAAAGAACCTTCGGCTCTGGGCACATATCTTCGACTCCACCGTTCTCCCTGCATTAACATATGCCTCAGAGACCTGGGCCCTACGAAAGCAGCATGAGAATGCTATTTGGGTCTCCCAGAGAGGAATCGAAAGAGCTATGCTTGGAATATCAAGCCTCACTCAAGTGAGTGAAGGAATCCGGAGTTCTGACCTCCGTCGCTATTCCAGAATCAGGGACGCTGTCTCATTTGCCCAGGCTTCGAAAATCAGATGGGCTGGACATGTAATGCGATTTGGAGACAACCGCTGGACTAGAGCCATTACCGACTGGATCCCATGGGATGTCAAAAGATCATGTGGCCTCCCACCTACAAGATGGTCAGACTTCCTTGTCAAAACCCTGAAGGAACGGTTTGAGGCTCTTCATATTCCTGAATCAACCAGATGCCATTGGGCTACATTGGCACGTGATAGGGTTCAATGGAAATGTTACTGGCGCCCGCTTGAGCAAATGGATGAATAACGGGATTCACGTGATCAAGTGATACCTCCATAATGATGCCAGAAAAACAGAACAAATATATGTTTTGACACATCGTTGACAAAGGTTCTCTTACAGTGACACCTCTATGTCAACATTTCTGTCTATCTATATGCCCCACAATATAGGGATAAGTAAAAGAATTTTACACCTTTTCTTAAGTCAACCTCCAAAAAAATACCTGAAGCATAGCCTAAAAATTTTCAACAAAATCACACTCTCCTATTATAAAGGGCAGCTAAGAAGTCATAATAAAGGAAGAGGGCAAATCCAGAACCAAAGTTAATTGAGAGTGAAGTAATGTGTAAGGGAAGGTTGTGATAATAATGACATGAATATATATTCTGTTTCTTAGTTAAATGTTGCAACAAGTCTAGTTTTCTAGAACTGATACTGCATATGTATCTATGTGTATGGATGTGTATGGATGTATATGGATGTATCTTTTTGTATGTATTTATGTAACTAAATTCACCATTGATATTGCTTTAAAAACTCTATCCATTTATATCATATACATTTAAAATATTACTTGGATGTTTTAGATATGAGATTCTATAATTCCATATCGATGCTTAAAATTTTCTCTTAAAAATTACCCGAGGGTAGAATATTATGTCTGCTGCAGGAAAGGAGATTGGAATAAAGGGAAAGATCTTTTGTGGCCATGTTCCTTTTCTGAAATAGAGAAACTAATGTTTTACCTCAGAGACTTATATGAGCTTTAAACGTGCGTCTACAATTAGGAGTGCTCCTACTAGGTAGCATTTGTTTGTTAACTGTGCTTTGCTGTACCTAGACCACTGATTATCTTAACACCCCATCTTAAGTCTAGTCCTGTGGGTGCATATTGAATTTCTCCTGAGTATTGAAAAATAGCATTTTAATGACATTAACGACCACTTCTTCAGACTTAGAAATCCCTAATTACTAGTTTGAATCCTGACTGCCATAAGTGTCATCAGTCCTAAGTGGGATTGAACACAGGACTTCTGAGCCTGTACCCCAAGGATAGCTATTTAGTGAGTCTTCAGCTATTGAATGTACAACTGCCCCCTCTTGTCACAAGCTCTCCTCATTAAGGTAGAGGCACCAAAATGCTAGCAGAAACAGTAGCTAAATCCCTCTGTTTAATTGGCTTGGGTGAGCTGTAACTCCTTAATATTACTGCTTTTTAGAAAAGAGAGAGCTCTAGTAGTTTTTTTTTGTGTGTGAAGAAACATTACCTTGTTCAAGAAAAGTACCCAGTGCGAAATTCATTAGTGAACATGTGTGTCTGGGGAATAGGAATGAGGAAAAGTGGTCATGAGGAATGGCTCACTAGTTCCCATGGAAACAAACATAGCAACCTGCCCAGCTTATTTGGTTCTATAATTTTAAGGAATTTTATTCTTAACAGAGCTCCAAAACTCCCTGAGACGAAGGTCTAGAACTAATTTATGAACATTATGGGATTTTCTATTTCTCCAAAGATCAAAACTAGCTGAGCAGTGCAGAAGTAATGATTAAGTATTTGGTGAAGCATTGGGGATAAGACATGGGTCTATATTTCCATTAGGAACAATAATTTTTTATTGTATAAATAAAGGCAAGGTGAGTGGAGTGAGATACTGAACTTTAAAATTATGCTGCTTTTTCATTTTCTATTCTGCTACCTTCACCCTATTTCCCCCTAATCATATAGAATCTTTAATGTAAATGATTGGGATGAAAACTTCCACTGGTTTTGCCTCCAGACTTTCTCTCCCATTTGAATAAAACTCTTGCTCTCTTCCTTCAATTTATCAAACTTTTTACTTATCATAAAATTTAGAAACATAGATAGGTATATAGGTACTTAATCGAGGTTATGTTGCTTTACAACACTGAATAAATTTCAGACATTTCAATAATTGTCTATATAATACCATGCCCACCATCAAAGATGTAGTTGCTCTCCACCACTATACAATATATTCTCTTTGTCTGATCCACGGATCTACCACTTCTCCCTTCTGGTAAATATCATTCTTTAGTCAGAATCCTAAGCATTGGTTTTCATTGCTTTAATTGGTTCACTTGCTCTATGTCACAATACTCCACATAATGATAAAAATTATACAGCATTTTATTTTCTAAGTTGTTTCACTAAGCACACACCCCAAAACATCCACTTATGCTGTTACAAATCATCATTTTAATTTTATTTATGTATAAGCCTTATAAAATATTGAAATATCATAGGAGTATACGAAGTGAATGTACTATGTTTGATTTTCCTTACATTTATTTCACACTCATTCATGTTCAGCAGCTTATTATCAGCCTACTAAAAGCAGTTTATTGGGGCCTGAATTATATAGTCCAACAGGTAGGGCATTTGCCTTGCATGTGGCAGACCTAGGTTCAATTCTGTAAAAAATACATGAGGAAACTCAGCCAAGAGGAGTCATCCTAATTTTCCTTAAAAATCATTAATGATTGCTAACTTTCCTTAAAATCATAAATAATTTCTACTCTAGCTATACGATCCATCCGTTTTTTTAATTTTATAGTAACTTTTTACTTTAAATGTTTGTAAAATGTATAGTCTGTTTAGTGAAAATAATTATATATAGAAACATGTACTTTTACCCCATATACATGACTAAACTAAGCAAAAATTCCATGAAATCTTTTGCCATTAAGTTTTACCATCAAAAGAAGACCTTCTTAGTGTTAAAAAAAATCAAGTGTATACTCTAAATTTCAAATAAAGTTCATTCAGCCACACTAGAGGAACAGTTTCAAAATTTATTTGAAATAAAAACATTGTTTTTCAAATGGTGGCTAGTGTTTTTATTCATTTTTGGGACCCCAGCTGTTATGCTCAAGAGAACCTTGAATTCTCGAGGTTGAACTTAGGATGCCTGTTTATAAACTCCTGAGTCCAACTCTATGAAACATCTATTCAGCCCTAAATAAACGTTTTAGAGAAAGTTTAGGGAAACAAATCACTTTGCCTTTAAAGTAATTTAATATTATGGCTATATGGATAATTCAACAATAAATTTCTTCTATAAATTTTGAAAAGCTTAATCGAGTTTATCTTCTAATAATGGGTATTCTAATCAAAGTCTAAGGCAGGCTAATTTTTCCTATATAAATAATTTTCTTTTAAACAAAATTTCCCCCAATGAACCGTACTTTCACATTTTCATTACGAATATGAAAATACGTGATGTGGCCTCACAGACAAATCAGAAGAATCTTTCTTCCACATTTTCAGATTCTAAATTGGGTGGAAAAAATCTGGACAGAATAACTTTTCACTTGAATTTAATGTTCATAATATTTAATAGCATTATTAGATAAAAATACCACTTTTAATACTAGGACTATAAAAATAACTGCAAATATAATGCATAAGAATGCCTCCCTTATAAATCTGTCTTAATCAGATTAATTTAATTCTATTTAATTGAATCATGTTTGACTAGTACTTGGATTAAAATTCTCATTTCATAAAGGCATATGTTTCTTGAAATCCTAGGAACCTGACTTCACCTTTTGATATAATATGAGGTGTGCATTCATAGTGATGACATCACCTTAAATGTGGGATCTTGAATCTATCAATCTATTTCAAGCAGAACTTTAGTCAGGGAATCTGATAATCTTTTAGAGATACTATTTTTCTGGAATCACTTCCAAGTTACTTCTTAATACATAGTTCATAGCATAGGCATTTTCATAGAACGTCTGCTTAAGATAAGGGGAAATATGATATATTAACACAGAACATGCCAATACAAGAGAATGGATTGCCTCATATAGTATTATATAATTATTTCAAGATTATGTATTAAATATTTTCAAGAGTGTATTAGGTTTTAATACAATGCTATTAAAAATACCAATTTTAATTATTTTTTTTTTTGCTTTTTTGGATCACACCCAGCAATGCTCAGGGATTTCTCCTGGCAATGCACTCAGGAATTACTCCTGGCTGTGCTCTGGGGACCATATGGAATGCCAAGGATTGAACCCGGGCCGGCATGGGCCGGCTGCGTGCCAGGCAAATGCCCTACTCACTGGACTATCGCTCCAGCCCCAAAACATACCAATTTTAGAAACAAAGGATATCCAAGTCACTTTTGTTATCCTGAGACCCCATTTCTCCAGAGGACTGTAGCATATTACCCCTATGGACATTATCCCTTATCACCATAATATAGCCATAAATTTGGGAAATAAATATTAATGTTTCATTGTTTTTCTAGATCTCATAATCCATTCAAGTTTTGTGAATAACAGAAACAAGTTCAAAATTATATATTTGCCCTATTACTGATGATACTTTGACATTTGATAAAGGTTAAAATGAATATTTGGGATCCCATTCCCACTCTAACCACAAAAACTTTGTTTTGTTTTTTTGTTTGTTTTTATTCTCTTTGAGGTAGGCCTCCTAAATTCTGCACAGGTGACCTGGGGTGGAGACTTATGGTGATCTTGGCTGAATTTACAGTCTTAATATATCAGTGCTCAGGCTCAGTGATACTGGCAACCACCAAGGCTGCATTAGCAGTGCTCAGAGCACCATGTGATACAGGGGATTTAACTTGGGACCTTGCACATGCCAGGAAATTAGCCATTCCTTCAATCTATCTTTTTCAAGGTCCTTTATTTTGCACTAGTGCCTCAAAAGGAATGTCTCAGTTATAGGTCCTTTAACATCTTTCTTTATTATTTAATTTGATTTAAATTTAAGCAATTTTTATTAATGTTTTAGGTTGTTGCAGTTTTAGAGTTTTTTGCATCAATTGCTGCATCCCACCATTGCCTATGTGCCCATGCGCATCCCTATACTCTATACCGTCAGTGCCCCTTACCATTTCCAGTTTGGTTTTTCCACCGCCTTCACTGTTTATTTATAAATTTTGCAATCCAGACTAATGCAGCATTACCTTTGTTCAATACTGTCCAGTCCTTGTTTTTTCTATTTATTCAACAGTTGGGTGAGACTATTTTATGATATATTCTCCCTCTGATTTATTTTACTTAACACAACACCCTCCATTTCCTTCCATGTTGCACCATATTGTAGTGACCTGCATGATTCATTAGTTAAAGCAACAGGTCCTTGAGTATAGAAGTGGAGAGATGAGACAACCCCATCGTTCCTTTTTGGACTAGGAAATCCTTACAGGAAACCCCACTAAACCAGATGGTATCAAGATAAACTCCAGAGCTGACAATGCACTGATTTTTCCTCTTGTTTTAATACTACAAATCACGCACAGTGGTAGAATGCGAATGAGACGCATTACACTTGTACAAAGGTCTTCTATCCTCTGCACCTATGTCTTTCTGAGCCTGCATGCTGAAATGTCATACACCTTTCAAACATTTACCCCCTTTAACATCTCCAACTTTGCTTGCAGAACCAAGATGCATTGTTCTGATTTCCTCACTTGTGCTGGAGGAAAATGATCCATTAAAAAACATCTGAATCTCTTCTGGCCTCATGCCAACTACTTCTTTTTCTTTGAGTCAAAGAACTCTTATAATGATTTTCTGAAAATGTTTTCACTCTATTTTGTAAAAAAAATATACTATTTGTTTTGTACTTTAAAAATAGACAAATATTTTACTTTCAGTAGGCTTTTATTTTCTTTAAAATTTTCATATGAATTTTTTGTTTTTTTAATCTGCAGATATTTTAATAATTTAATTTGATCAATTACTTCATTTAACTGAGATCCTTTAATTTTTTGGTGCTCCAGTACTTTCAGGCACAAGATGATCCAATCACTTCATACATATCTCTGAACAAACCTTGACTTCAAATAAACTAATTTTTTCAAAGATCACTATATCTATTTGTCAGAAAATTGTGCTTAAGCAATATCATCTAGGTACTAAGTTATGTGCATATTTAGATACTTATATGAATTGTGTATATACAACATTTGCATCTCATTTATGTATACATGAATTGAATATCATTAATTTGTACTGCCACCTCTAATTTCTATTGAAAATGCATAGTCAAGTTTTCTCCTTTTCTAGATTTAAAACTGCCCCTTCTCAGAATGAGAAAACTGGTTCTTATCTTTAATGGGTTTGATGCATCTACTGCATATGTTGTCAATATATAAAATAGGTATCACAAACATCTACCTCAAACAACACCCTCTCAAACACCTTCTGAGCTCTGACATACTCCTGGCCAATCACTCTAAATGTTCCCTTACCCATGAATCCTTTATACATTTAGTTTGAGCACACTGCCTTCTTGGTCAACCTCCTTGCTCTGTGAATTCTCTCTTTTCTCTCTCTCTTCCCTCTCTCTCTCTGTCTCTCGATACAACATCTCAAGACATCCCTCAAATGCAAGTCCCTATTCTACTTTAAATTTCATCCCTGTGACTGATGTTCCTTTCACTTCCTCTTTTTCTTGGACCCCAGAAAGACTGTCTTCTATGTAGAAATATTTTTACCCTGTGGGTTCTTCTACATTCTGCGCTAAACAACTTTTTGGAAATGGCCTTCTTGCTTTTACTATGTCAGAGTTGTTCACATTCCCATTGCTAGTAATATCTCTGTGCCATAGCTGTCCACATTTCCATTAACGATAACATCCTTACCTCAAAATAGACGACTAGGAGGCTGAATTGTTTAGGGAGTTAAGGTATAGCACTATAGAAAAAACTACAGCCACTCAAAGTTATCCACAATCTAATTCCTGGAATCTGTGAATATGTTTTGGTACATGGCATAAGATACTTTGCTGATAAGATAAAGACTAAGAATTCTGAGGTGGAAATTATGGCTATATCACCCTCTGAACCTAATCTAATCACTGAAGACATAAAATCCAGAGAACTTAAATAAAATAGTTTATATAAACTAGATGACTTAATTGAATTTGATGATTTTGCTTTCCTAAATACTATTTGTATGTTGTAATTTTCGTGCCGTGATAGTTGCTATATTACCTGCTGAATTTCTTGTATAGAAAATACATGATTTTGCCTTCACTATTTTTCTGACAGAATTGATTCAATGCTTCCCTTGTAGAAATTTTAAAATATTGTTGGCTCTAAATGCTGTATTTTGGTTATAACTATTTAAATGTTATCCAGAGTTAAACTATGGAATATGATTTTTTTCAAAGTATAACTTCTTCACTCAATAATTCCCTCGTCTTTTGACACCCTTAGTATTATATCAGGCTATTACTTACCCTGTATCTGTTCACCACTGTCCACACCCACAAATATTTCCCACAAGGTTCTCCCTGTTTGTCAAACATTTCTAAGTAACTCTATAGCTATCATTCGGGACCTCCTTTTATAGGTAATTTATTTATATTATTTTTCTTTTTTTCTTTAACTAAGGTAACAGGATTGCATTATTATCAGTGTTCATTATTTTATATGAAATTTTTGCATTTCCTTCACCATCAGAGTGCTCAAGATGCTCCACCACTCTCTTTACGTCCTTTCTTGCCCGCCTCTATTTCCCCCCTGACACCATCTGACTCTACTACTTGGTACTTTAAGTTTTGTACTCAAGGTCAAGGATCACCACCAATGCATATTGTCTGTAAGTTTGTTTTGTTTCTCTACAAATATAGATGAGTGAGATTGTTAAGTATTGGTCCCTTTCCCTTGAACTCCATTTAACAGGATGACCTCCAGTTCTGTCTAAATTTCACTGACCTGAAAAACTTTATTTTTTATAGTTACTTATTATGTATTGTCTATATATGTACTTCCAATTTTTTTTGTCTATTCATCTGTCATAAACATTTTAATTGTATAGAATTTACCAGTTTTATTTATTTATTTATTTATTATCTATCGATCTATCTATTGATCAATCGATCTATTTATTTATTTATTTATTTATTTATTTATTTTTGCCTTTGTGCGCTTGGAGATGCTCAGGGATTTTTCCTGCTTCTTCATGCAGGAATCACTCCTGGCAGTGCTCAGGGGACCATATGGGATAGCAGGGATTGAACCTAGGTTGGCCATTTGCAAGGCCTGTCAATTGTATTATCACTTCAACCGCAAATGGCCAGTTCTTTTTTTAAAATAATGTATTTTATAGGCATTTTTCATATGTCCCATATTTTCATTCTCTTTAACTTATTTTCTTTTCTAATATCACTTGATCACTTGATCACTTGATCACTTGAATCCCGTTACTCATCGATTTGCTCGAGCGGGCACCAGTAACATTTCCATTGGACCCTATCACGTGCCAATGTAGCCCAATGGCATCTGGTTGATTCAGGAATATGAAGAGCCTCAAACCGTTCCTTCAGGGTCTTAACAAGGAAGTCTGACCATCTTGTAGGTGGGCGGCCACGTGATCTTTTGACATCCCGTGGGATACAGTCGGTAACGGCTCTAGTCCAGCGGTTGTCTCCAAATCGCATTACATGTCCAGCCCATCTGATTTTCGATGCCTTGGCAAACGAGACAGCGTCCCTGATTCTGGAATAGCGACGGAGGTCAGAACTCCGATTCCTTCTCTCACTTGAGTGAGGCGTGATATTCCAAGCATAGCTCTTTCGATTCCTCTCTGGGAGACCCGAATAGCATTCTCATCCTGCTTTCGTAGGGCCCAGGTCTCTGAGGCGTATGTTAATGCAGGGAGAACGGTGGAGTCAAAGAGATGTGCTCGGAGCCGGAGGTTCTTTGTCCTTTTAGCTATTTCTTCGATGCCTTTTAGCTATTTCTTCCTTTTAGCTATTTCTTCAATGTGACACAGCGATCTGTGTCACAATCCACACTCTGCAGCTGGTAAGATCTCCCCCCAGCATATTAATCCACTCTCCAGCCCACAGATTAATCCAGTCTCCAGCCCAGCTTGTCAGAAACCCAGCCTACAAGGACCCGCCCTGCAGAGACCCGCCCTTCAGAGGAGAGTATTTCAAACCCAGGAATGCTTGAGCCTCAGACACAGGTACACCCGGCAGAGCAGAAACCAGCTTTCCCGTTGAACCCCCTGAACTCCATGGACCACGAGAGCAACTTCGGACCTGAGTCCACCATCCCGATGGAGCCTCGGAGGAGGCCAGAGAAACTCCCCACACCTTGCTGGCAGCGATCTGTGTCACAATCCACACTCTGCAGCTGGTAAGATCTCCCCCCCAGCATATTAATCCACTCTCCAGCCCACAGATTAATCCAGTCTCCAGCCCAGCTTGTCAGAAACCCAGCCTACAAGGACCCGCCCTGCAGAGACCCGCCCTTCAGAGGAGAGTATTTCAAACCCAGGAATGCTTGAGCCTCAGACACAGGTACACCCGGCAGAGCAGAAACCAGCTTTCCCCGTTGAACCCCCTGAACTCCATGGACCACGAGAGCAACTCGGACCTGAGTCCACCATCCCGATGGAGCCTCGGAGGAGGCCAGAGAAACTCCCACACCTTGCTGGCAGCGATCTGTGTCACAATCCACACTCTGCAGCTGGTAAGATCTCCCCCAGCATATTAATCCACTCTCCAGCCCACAGATTAATCCAGTCTCCAGCCCAGCTTGTCAGAAACCCAGCCTACAAGGACCCGCCCTGCAGAGACCCGCCCTTCAGAGGAGAGTATTTCAAACCCAGGAATGCTTGAGCCTCAGACACAGGTACACCCGGCAGAGCAGAAACCAGCTTTCCCGTTGCGCACGCTGCGGCCGCACGATTTACCTCCAAACTACCACAAATATTCTACCCATCCCTCTGAGAGAGCCCCACAAAGCAATGAGAATATAGTGCCCGCATGGCAGAGCCTGGCAAGCTGTCCGATGCGTGTTCGATATGCCAAACCCAGTAACAAAAATGTTTATTTTCCTGACCCCGAAAGAGCCCTTAATACGGCAGCAGTAAGAAAGGCAAACGAGGCAGTGCCTGATAAAATTTCACGGCTGTCCTAGGCTGCCAAAACGAAGAAGGACTAAAATGACTGTCTGTACTTTCAATGCACGTACACTGGCAACGGAAGCATATATTGAGGATCTGATGCTGCAAGCAAGAAAGATCAAGTACGACATCATTGGTCTGACTGAGACGAGGAGGCGTCAGTCGCATCATGCTGTATTTGACACCGGAGAAGAATTGTTCCTTGGAACATGTGATGAAAGAGGCGTCGGTGGCATTGGTGTCCTTGTCAACACGAACATGGCTGTCAACATTGATTCATTTGAATGCCTAACAAACCGAATAGGACGATTACACTTGAGGAGATGTGGCCCACTGCCAGCAATTTCTATCTTCATTGTCTATGCACCAACATCCACATACAAAGAAGATGAAATTGAGAAATTCTACATGGAATTGGAGGAGTTCTATAAAAAAGATCACACCTTCTACAAGATCATAGTCGGTGATTTTAATGCCAAGATAGGACCGAGAAGATCAGCTGAAGAACTCCACATCAGGACCCATGGCCTAGAATGGAACGAACAGGGTGAGAGACTATCTGAGTTCATCATGTCCACCAAGACTATTCATGGGAACTCACAGTTTCAGAAGGCTGAAGCGAAACGTTGGACATGGGAATCTCCTGGTGGACAGTTCCACAATGAAATCGACCACATCATCTTCAATCGACGGTTTTGTCTGACCGATGTTGCTGTCGTCCCCAAATTCCAGACAGGATCGGACCACCGTCTCCTTCGTGCAAAATTCTACTTCCCACAACGGGGAGAAAAGGCTGCAAAGTTTAAGAAGAGAACTCCCAGAACGACCACCAACTGGGAACTCTTTAGCACCATTGCGGCAACATGGGAAGATACCATCATTGATGACATCGATGAAGAATACAACCGACTGGTTCAGCACCTCCATGATTGTGCGAAGAATGCCGAGAGAGAGAAAAACACAAAAAGGACGCTTGTCTTCAGAAACTCTCGAGCTCATTCACCAACGTGGCAAGGCGCGAGCCTCAGGAGACCAAATGCTAACGTCCAAGCTTGCTAAACAGTGCAGAGAAGCGATAAAAGCAGACCTCAAAGACAGAAGAGCAGAAATACTGGAAGATGCAGCAGAAGCCGGGAAAAGTATTCGCGACTGCCCGCCTGTCCTTCGCCAACTATAAGACCAAGATGACTGCCCTCCGACGCCCTGATGGATCTATCACATCTTCCAGAAAGGCAATGGAGAAGATTATCCAGGACTTCTACTCAAATCTTTTTGATAGCCACATCCACCTGCCCACATACCAAATTCCACAGGATGGATACGTCATTCCCAACGTTCTCCCTTCTGAAATAAGACATGCCATCTCATCGGTAAAGAAGGGAACAGCACCAGGCCCAGACAAAGTCAGACCCGAACATCTGAAGAATCTGCCATCGGTGCTCATCAATACACTAGCTCGGCTCTTCACACGCTACCTGTCCAAATGCAAGGTGCCCTCCCAATGGAAAACCAGCAGGACAGTTCTACTGTTCAAGAAGGGGAGACATTCATGACATCGGCAACTATCGCCCCATCTGCCTGTTGTCTGTCATCTACAAGCTGTTTACACGAGTCATCCTGAACAGGATTAGCAGAACACTAGATGAAGGTCAACCATGCGAGCAAGCAGGTTTCCGGAAAGGATTCAGCACAATCGACCATATCCACACAGTAACCAAGCTCATTGAGGTTTGTAGGGAGTACAAGATGCCGCTCTGTCTCACGTTCATTGATTTACAGAAAGCCTTTGATTCTGTGGAAACTGAAGCAGTCATCGAAGCCCTAGTCAAACAGAGTGTTCAAACCCAATACATCAAGATCCTTCGTGAGCTGTATTATGGATTCACCACCAGGATCTCACCATTCTACAAAGAAGTGATCATTGATGTCAAAAGAGGGGTTCGACAGGGTGATACCATCTCACCAAAACTCTTCAGTGCCACCCTCGAGAACATCATGAGACAATTAGAATGGGAAGGAATGGGAGTGAAGATAGATGGTCGGCAACTACACCACCTCCGCTTCGCTGATGACATCGTTCTAATAACACCAAACATTAGCCAAGCGGCACAAATGCTGGGTGACTTTGACCGAGAATGTGGAAAGGTAGGTCTACAGCTGAATCTGAAGAAAACTATGTTCATGAGAAATGAACTAGTTCCAGAGGCCCCATTCTCTCTCAATGGAACAAACATCTCTGAATGCAGCAGTTATGTGTACCTAGGTCGAGAAGTCAACATGATGAATGACCTAAAACCTGAGCTGCGCAGGAGGAAGAGAGCGGCATGGAATGCCTTCAAAGGCATCGAAGAAATAGCTAAAAGGACAAAGAACCTCCGGCTCCGGGCACATCTCTTTTCTAATATAGACACTGAAAAGCAGTTCCTGAAAACTAATACTTCATAGATTTTTGACAACTTAAATTATTTTCATTTTTATCATGGTAAAATCATTTGGACTGTGAATTATTCTCGAAGAAGTCCAAATATAGTTCTTCATTGTTTTCCAGTTTGCCTTATTGCTGGTAAAACGTCAAATTCCATTTATATTCTAAGTTTTCACTTTTAGTGGGAAATGTGTTGTATATATAGGAGTGAGTGAATGTGTGTTGAAAGTTTAATTTCATCTTCTTTCCTTTCAGAGATGAACTATTCAGTTTTTTAATGGACACTCCACACACACTCTTCATTTTTCTCTTTTCTCTGAGTAAATTCTTATTATACTACTAAAACCATAATTTTGTTAAGTATTATATTTCAAAATTCTATAATATTTTAAGTCTCATGTCACATTACTTACGTTGCACTTTTTTATTTTTACTTTAAATTTAATTTCATATTTTACATTGTATATACACTATTTTAATGAACTAATTTTTTCAAATTTATCAAGAATATAAATTATGCATGTATTTGTTATAATTATTACTAATAGTGAAATCATAATATCATTTATCTACTTTCCTGCACTACTCTTTTTTTAAAATTTTTTATTATACCACCGTGAAACATACAATTACAAAGGTGTTCATAATTGGTTCTTGGTAATACAGTATTCCAGCACCCATCCCTCCACCAGTGCCCCATTTCCACCAACAATGTACCCCTTCCCTCCCACCCCCCAGGCCGCCTTAATAGCAGGTACCCCAGTTTCCTCTCTTTCTCTCTCTCTCTCTCTCTCTGTCTCTGCATCTCTCTCCCTCTTATTTTACACATTGTGGCTAGCCCTGCAGATATTTAGAGTTTATCACTTAAGTCTCTTTGTGTATATTCAGTGGTGAGTTTTAATCTGCCATTACCATTTCCCATATTTATTAAAACACTGGTATCTATTTATATCCTATTAATGAATGCAGTCATTCTATATCTGTCCTTTTCCTTCTGACTAATTTCACTCAGCATGATAGACTCCATGTCCATCCATTTGCAGGTAAATTTCATAATTTCATCTTTTCTGACAGCCGCATAGTATTCCATAGTGTAGATGAACCACAGTTTCTTTAGCCAGTCCTCTGTTCTCGGGCATTTAGGTTGTTTCCAGATTCTAGCTATAGTGAATAGCGCAGAGATGAATAAAGAAGTACAGATAGTGTTTCTGCTATGTGTTTTTCGGTCTCTAGGGTGTATTCCCAGGAGTCCTGCACTACTCTTAAAGCAAATTGTCAACATAATTTTACTTTGTATGTCAATTATCATGCATCTTTGTGCTTTCAATATTTTTATTTATAACAATAATTTCTCTTATAGTCCTTTCCTGTTATTTTAGGTTTTAGGGAAAATAATGATATTTTAATATTGAAGCCATTATATTTTTACAATTGCATTGAAGTGTGATTTCACAGTTGCAGAGATACTACAATAATCTCTCTACCCATGCTATTAAAGTTCCTTACACTTTTATATATATGCCAAAAGTAATAAGAGTGTTAAAATTTTTAATACACTACCCTCCTGTGCATATATATTCAAAAATATTACTTGCTGTTTGGGGTCTGTAAAGACACTTTATTTGCATTATTTGATTTTTACTCAACAGTTTTTTTTTACTTCTACCTCCCTTACAGTGATTAGGGACACGAGGCCACTCCTGGGGCTACTTTACCTGACAGAGTGGGTCTGGGTCAGTGCTCACGAAGAAGTACATAGCTACTCTGGTTCAGATGTGCTGGGGATCACTAGAGTCATACCCAACTGCGCTTAGAGACCACCCACTGGTGGTGTTAAGTCAAACAGTGCCAGAAATCATACTAGTGGCTAGCCCTGTATATATATACCTTGCAGAGTGAGATCATACAAAGGATCTCACTCTGCAAGGTATATATATCTCAGCCCTTCATACTATTACTAACCTTAAATATTTTACTGTCAAACTCTAGACATATGCACACATTAGGTTATTTTAATGGGTCTACACAGTGGTTGATATATGTATATACCAAATTATTTTGTTTGTGCAGTGATGAAAGTTAAGATTTTTAACAGATTTTTCTATTATCAGTGAAACAGCAGTGAGTCTCACCATTGTACAAATAGTGAGTCTATTTGCACAAATCTTTCTATACTCTATGTGCAAGTATTTTATAAAATATGTTCCTACAGAGGAAATTCCAGTACCATGGTTTGTAAGTACTATTTTACTAGATAATGCTAAAATTAACTTAAACAGGATTTGTCCCCTAATTTTCCACTCTTTCATTGTTGTCAAATCATGGAATAGTTACTCTTTTTTCTTTTCCCAGTATAAATGGACACTGCTATTATTTATTTCATTTTATTCACTTACCATGAATAAAATATCTACTACATATATGCTAATTTAAATAGTTCTTGATCACTTGATCACTTCACATCCCATTATTTGTCGATTTGCTCCAGCAGGCGCCAGTAATGTTTCCATTTGTCCCTATCATGTGCCAGTGTAGCCCAGCGGCATCTGCTTGCTCCAGGAATACGAAGAGCCTCAAACCATTCATTCAAGGTCTTGACGAAGAAGTCTGACCATCTTGTAGATGGGAGACCACGTGAATTTTTTTTACTCTTTTTTTTCTTTTTGGGTCACACCTAGCAATGCTCAGGGGTTACTCCCTGGCTCTTTGCTCAGGAATTACTCCTGGAAGTAATCATGGGACCATATGGGATGACGGGGATCAAACTCAAGTAGGCCTCGTGCAAGGCAAACCCTACCCTCTGTGCTATCGCTCAGGCCCCACATGATTTTTTTTTTTTTGCTTTTTGGGTCACACCCGCGATGCTCAGGGGTTACTCCTGGCTATGCACTCAGGAATTACTCCTGGCGGTGCTCGGGGACCATATGGGATGCCGGGATCGAACCCAGGCCAGCACAGGCCCGCCGCGTGCAAGGCAAACGCCCTACCCGCTGGGCTATCGCTCCAGCCCCCACATGATTTTTGATGTCACGTAGAACCAGTCCATAACAGCTCTAGTCCGTGGTCTACATGTCCATTCCATCTGATTTAAAACTGAAACCAATTAACATGCCTAACCACAAAATATTTCCCTTCATCCTTGTCATCCTTGAATAATAATTGTTCTTAATGGTTGTCAAATAGATGATTAAAATAAAATGGACTTCCATTGGTTTATTTCACGTTTCTTTGTTATGTATGCCCATTTAAATATAAGTTATATATTTGTTGGGTTTTTTCTATTCACTGTCTGTGAATAGCTAAATGTCTTATTTTCTATTTGTCCAGGTTTGTTTGCTTTATTTTTTTATAAAATGATAAGGTTCCTTTTATTACTACTCTAAACCATTTGATGGATTGAAAATTGTAGTTTTCATATCATTTTCCATTAACTTTGACTGTGTGCTTTGCTTATTCCAAAAAAATACAGTAGACATTAAATTTGCCAATATTTTGTTTATAACAGTTGGAGATCCTATTTTTCAGCAAATGGTGTTTCCATCCAATTTTTTAAAAATAACAAATATACATTATATAATATTACATTTGAACAATCTAGAGTCTATTTATCATAATATAAGGTAGAATCTAGAGTCATCAGAGGCATTTTGTTCTCTATGCCTTGATTGCCTACAGAACCAGCCATGTGACCCAAGAGTTTCTTGACAAGATATTAACTATATCTTTTATTTTATCTAAATAACCATTTGTCTCTAAAAAAGAGTGTCCTGCTTTTTCTATGCAGTTGAACACAAGATATACATACCCTATTAGACCTAGTGCTTGAATTTTTAAAAAATAAATTCCTAACATTAATAAATATGTATACAAGCATCTTTATTTTATTACTTTATTTTATTAGGGGAACACACCTAGCAGCATTCAAGGCTTTCTATAGATTCTGTGCTCTGACATGTCCTTTGATGGTGTTCAGGTTCCATATAGGGTACTGGGGATAAAACCAGTATCTGCTACATTTAAGGTTAAATTCTTACAGGCTAAACTATTTTTCTTGTCCTTCAAACAAATTTTCCACATGTGTCATCTTCCAGCAAGCACTGTTTTTTATATTTTAAATAAAGACTTAAAATATTTTAAACAATTATTTTATCAATTATTTAACATTGTATCATAATTTATGTTTTATAGGATTAGTCCATTTATCATGAAAAATGCAGATACTAAAGATAATAGTATATTTTAGACCATTTCACCAGAGTAGAGTTATGAAAGATTTTTTACTGAAATGTTGCAAACTGATAAGTATATCTAAATATTGAAGTAAGCCAAAATCCAATTTTTAAGTTAAGATAAAGGAAATGACTAGAAAACAACTAATGATTGCAGTAAAGTCAACATAAGACCTGTGATATTTTTTCAGAAACGTAAAGAAAGCATTTAATATTCAGAATTAGGTCACATAAATGCATAGTAATAACAAAATTATAATCTCATCAAAAATGAGAAGACATTGTCAGGTGGGATAATCCTCACCTGTTCCTCTATTCAAAAAAGCAGAGAACATGATGATTTGAATTATTATGATTAGTGATTAGTATTGCTGGTGATGAAGACTCACAATACCCTAATTACTCATATCTGATTCTTCCTGAGAAAAAAATGAGAAGAAATTATGAATAGATACTTTCTTAAAAAGACATATGGATGGCCAGTTGTCGGGACGCTCCGCGGGGTCCCCGACAGTGCCAGGAAGCGAAGTTCCCTTCTCCTCCGGGCCGGCGAGGAACGGATGAAAACTCAGGAATCCAATGCAGTTTTAAAAGGCTTTACTTATCACAGGTTCAGGCATACAAATCAGCAAAAAGGAAAAGCCCGGTGCTTAGGATTCCAGGCTAGAACCCCAGCCACGTGTAGGCCAAGATGGCGACCACCACGTGTAAAGGAGAAAAAGCTTCCAAGGGAATGAGCTCACAAGGAGAGATCCCACAAAGAAGAAGGCCCGGAGAGCGGGAACTGGCTAGTTTATATCCCTGTAACTCAGACCTTCCTCCCACTGTTATGGAAAGCAGGGAGGGTCCAATACCCTTAGGTAATCCCTCCCTGCACCTCACCTAGGGTCTTTACTATGCTAATGTTTTGAGCCGAAATCTGCCTGGGAATGCCTTTGTAGTGTAGAGAAGGCGGTTTCTGAGATGGCATGTCTCTGTACCAAGGACTAATACTAATGCCAGTTAAATATTTCTCCAAGCCTTCACAAGTCTCTTCTACTTCATTGTAGTTTTATATTTTAGTTGCCTTTGAGTATATCAGGGAGCCATGCTTGTTTGCTTGGAAGCAAACAGCATTTCTCTCTGGTCTAATTACTTAGGGGTCCAGCGTGGCCAGGCTAATATGCTGATAAGATCTAGCTAGTCCCACGATGATTGTGGTAGCATGGGAGAATATTTATACCAGCTAGTACAGCAAACATGGTTGGATAAACTGCTACATTTAGACTACCCCCTTATCTACGGAGTGATTTGCGGGAGGCACTCCAGAGCAGATGCAGCGGCCCTTAGGAGTCCTGCAACAGCCAGTAAGTATATAAAAATTCTTATTTTCACTTAATATTTGGGAAACAATCAAGACAACAATGAGATGTCACTTCATACCAGTACGATTGGTACATAGCAAAACGAAATACATAACTAAAAGCAACAAGTGTCGGCAGGAAGGTAGCATCAAAAGAAACCTTTATATCCATTTTTGGTAATAGTGTTACCTCATCTAGTCTCTAGTGAAAACAATTTGAAGCTTTCTCAAAAATGTAACAATGGAGTTCCCATTTGATCCATCTATCTACCTATCCCACTTATAGGTATTTATCTACCAAATGCAAAGTCATTAATTTGAAATTATACATGCATGTCTATGTTCATTATATCTCTTTGGACTGTATCACTGTCTTCCCGTTTATCATCGATTTGCTCCAGCGAGCACCAGTAACATCTCCATATGTCCTGTCTCATGCAAGTAGAGCCCAAGGGCACCTGCTTGCTCCAGGAACATAAAGGGCCTCAAACCATTCCATCAGGTCATGGGAATGAGATGTTGGCAGAAGGTAGATCTAAGGATATGCAAAGAAGGTTTGATTATTACTGCCTGTTAACAGATATGTGGGGTATTCTGGCAGACTGTCTCCAACAGAGTTAGTATGTAGAATTCCCTAGTGAGACTGTTAATCAAGCTGCAGGTACACAGACAAGACTATCCTAGGTCATTTCTCTGCACATTTCCTTGTTGGCTATAACTAGCCCAAGGTGGAGTCTAATGGATGATGCTTAAAGTTAGGCAGAAATCTTTTTGGACTACTACCAAAATATAGAAAGCAATCAAAATTACCAACACCAAAAGAAAGGATAATATAGTGATGGTATATTTACAAAGTAATTTGATGCATAAATTCAAGCCACCCCACCACCCTTTAAAAAAAACCCAAACTATGCAGTTCACAGAAAGGTGAATGGAATTGGAGGTTATCATGGTGAATTAAATAAGATAGATGCAAAAGGGCATATATTGGATAATATAACATCTGTCGTAAACGGAGAAACAAACCAATGGTGTGAACAATATCAATTAAAAATAAAGCTTTGATACTAGAACACAGACCTAAAACCTACACTGTCTTTGGGGAGAGGGAAGGAAAAAGACTGGGTTGACTGATAGAACTCAGGAATGTAGGTGGAGGACTTGGAGCCACTGGTGGTTCTAAAAAAAAGTAACAGAATGCAACAAAATTATGGCTTTCAAGTAATAAAAATGGGAGTGTGGGTGGGAGGAAAGGAAAACTGGAACTAGAGAATGGAGGGTCATTGCACTCAAGTGGTGATATTGTATGGTAAACTTGTATATCAGTATGATATACTCCAACGCAATTGTAACCTTTTACTTAAATTTAAAAAAAAACATAAAATATGTTTTAGAAAATTTACCCATCTAAGTACTCGGAAATATCATCAGAAATATTGGTTTGCAAATGAGAAAAAAATTGGGTGTAGTTTTTCATACTAGCAGACTTTTCTATAAGAAAAAATCACCCTCAATGTTTGTCTTAAAGTCTGATAATGTTTTATACGAAGTGTTCAACTCTAGGTTGTACTGAGAGTTACGATATTGACACGATTTCTGCAGTGGAAGTCATCTAACTTGTATAAAGTGAAGTCTTATCTAAATATATATATATATGTATATATATACATATATATATATAAGCCACGAACTCAGTGCCTAAAATTCTACCTACCCTAGTCACCACTTGTGTTAAACCTTAACAGATAAAGAATCTTTCACTATAAATATCATAAAATATAAATATATTTTGGAATACAAAAAGATAGACATATTAACCACAAAAGAAGAATGGAATGTCCCCCAATAAAACATTTTATAGAGCTAATACCACTGTTTCATTTAGTTCTGCCTTGTGGTACAGGGTGGCATTCCCAGCTGTCCTTAGGGCTTACTCCTGGCTCTCCCAATCAAGGATGGCTCCTGGAGTACTCTGGGATGCTGAGGATCAAACCTGGGTTGGTTACATGCAAGAGAAGCACCCTCCACTGTACCATCTCTCTGGCTCCAAAGATGATTAAAATACTTTATAGAAACAGGACAAGACAAGAGAGAATCTGGCTCCAAAGAAGATTAAAATATTTTATAGAAACAGGACAAGAGAGAATCTATGGGCTAAATTATTAACAGGAAATATTGGATCTTTAGTGAGATCTAAGGTTTCTGTTTCTGAAAAATTAATGGAATTTTGTGAATACTAGAGATTCATCTCTGACTATGGAGAGAGGGAATCTGATGACAACCATGAAGAAGATTCCATGTGGCTTAGACATAGCGCCATAGACTCTAGACTATGTACTTAAATCTTACTTACTCCGTCCAGCTAAATAATGCATCCCAGCCTCTTTAGCTTCAATATTCTGATCTTCATATGAACATTCATAGAGACAATATATAAATGTTTAGGCTAACACCCTATTGTAAAAATAATTACATATGATGATTAATATGCACATTAATCTATTAGTATTTTACTACTGTCCTTCATAAATAGCCCAGATTTATCACTGTATCACTGTATCACTGTCTTCCCGTTGTTCATTGATTTGCTCAAGTGGGCACCAGTAACATCTCCATACATCTGGTCGCAAGCAAGTATAGCCCAATGACATCTGCTTGCTCGAGGGACAGGAAGAGCCTCAAACCATTCTTTATTTTTTTTAAATTTTTTTATTATACCACCGTGCAACATACAATTACAAAGGTGTTCATAATTGGTTCTTGGTAATACAGTATTCCAGCACCCATCCCTCCACCAGTGCCCCATTTCCACCACCAATGTACCCCTCCCCATCCCACCCCCAGGCCGCCTTAATAGCAGGTACCCCCAGTTTCCTCTCTTTCTCTCTCTATCTCTCTCTCTGTCTCTGCATCTCTCTCCCTCTTATTTTACACATTGTGGCTAGCCCTGCAGATATTTAGAGTTTATCACTTAAGTCTCTTTGTGTATATTCAGTGGTGAGTTTTAATCTGCCATTACCATTTTCCATATTTAGTAAAACACTGGTATCTATTTATATCCTATTAATGAATGCAGTCATTCTATATCTGTCCTTTTCCTTCTGACTAATTTCACTCAGCATGATAGACTCCATCATCTTAAAAGATGAAATTATGAAATTTACCTGCAAATGGATGGACATGGAGTCAAACCATTCTTTAGGTCAAGGAATTGAGATCCATAATTGTTACTAGTTTTTGGCATAACAAATAAAACACAAGTAGCTTATCAGGCTCTAAGTGTGTAGGTGGTATACTATCAGTAGAAGGTTCTCATCTTGAGCATTTACTGATGAAACTTATAGGGAAAGATCAGGTTTTCTCTTGGATGGAGCTCTGAGAAACTATGGAGTCTGAATATTGAGAATGTCTGACCACATGATGTGTGGGTTGCTCTGGCTTCTTTCTAGGCTCACTGGGATGATGGGTATCAGTTAGAACCTGTATAGAACTGTACACAGTCAATAAATGTGAAAGATCCTGAGAAAGATCTTATCCTAAAATCAGATAAGATTCATACTGCCAATATAACATCTTTTCAGTCATTATAGCAGACTTACCTCCTTGTTAGACATTTCAGGTGACACATCCAGGTTGAATCTGCCAGAACTGATCACCAGAGAAGAAAATGGATTGTGTGCGGTGACACCATGTACATGTTTGTATGTACGTGGAGATTAACAGCACAGTGCTTCAAAGACAAAGCTCAGTGTGAACATCATTTTAGGGAGAATGGGGAATTTGAGGAGAATTACTTTTAGAATCATTATTAGGTTCTCTCATAGAGCTGTCCATCTTATCTATGTTATCTTCTTTGATATTAACTATGACCTTACAGCACAGGACTGAATTATTATCTCTCTTACAGGACAAATAATTCAAACTCTGAGGTTATCATTTGTAAAGGTAGTCAAAGGAAGGAAGGAAGGAAGAAAGAAAGGAAGGAAGGAGGGAGGGAGGGTGGGAGGGAGGAAAGAAGGAAAGAAGGAAGGAAGGAAGGATGGATGGAAGGAAGGATGGATGAAGGAAGGAAGGAAAGAAGGAAGGAAGGAAGGAAGGAAGGAAGGAAGGAAGGAAGGAAGGAAGGAAGGAAGGAAGGAAGGAAGGAAGGAAGGAAGGATGGATGGAAGGAAGGATGGATGAAGGGAGGAAGGAAAGAAGGAAGGAAGGAAGGAAGGATGGAAGGAAGGATGGATGAAGGAAGGAAGGAAGGGGAAGGAAGGAAGGGGAAGGAAGGAAGGAAAGAGTAAAAATGCATGTAAATAAAGCAAAAGCAAATGTAAAAGCAGCAATTTTAAAAGAAAGTATTCAGATATTCTCAGAAAATATTTCTGTGATGTTTTTTGCATAAACAATTATAAGTCTTTTAGTGTTTATAGAAAAAGTGTCATGGTGGTAAGAAGTTGCCCTTCATTCAATATATTAATCTCTGCACTTGCCTAGAAAGTTGGAAATGTCACTCTTCTCCCTGTTGATTCAAGCACAAGCACCATCTTGTGGGGACACATACCTCTAACACACAGAGATTATCAGGGTTTAAGCAGCCACCGTCAATGATTACAACAAATTATTTTTCTCGTGATGGCAAGAAGAATAAACTTTGCTTCGTCTTTGGCAAGTAGCTGGTAGTAGCTAGAGAAAAGGGACATACAGAGAAGGAACTTGAATTGTACAGTAGTTGAAAGTAGTTATTTCAATGCTATTCTAAGGATTTTGAATAAAATTTGTACAAGAGCTATGTAATACTCAAAAAGATCTCTTCAGCTTTACTCTAAAAAGCCCTTTTGAAAATACACTTGAAATAATAAAACTGGACTTGCCAGCTTCTGACATACTAGATTATTTCTGATATAAATGAAGAAAACTGATACATGAGAGATTAGATGAGCTCATGAGAGCTTCATGTAGCGGGTTGGTACAGGATGCTGTGGCTTTCAAGAAAACTATCACTGCTACCGTTAGAAAAGGTCAGAAAGGTCAATGCGTCTGCTGTCAGTATCCATTCAACAGATAAAACAGCAAGCCACTGGTGAACACACTACACATAATTCATATTAGTTTATTTACTCAACTAGTCCATCAAGCACTCCTATAACATCAGTTCTGTGATTCCAAGGAGCTGATATAACATGGAGAGTGCATAGATACTTCCCCTCTAAACTGGAGTTGACCCCTGTGCAGTCAGCTCCAGCTCAAATTGCTGCACCAATATAGTTCCTCCAGTTTCACCAGGAGGAACCCCTGATCACAGACCCAAGAGTAATCCTGAGAACAGAAGTTGTAGCCCCCAAAAGAAAATTCAAGCAAAGTAGTTAACAGAGGGTAAAATAAACTGTGATATGAACTGTAAGCCAAGAGCCAGGAGACGTGGTCCACAGTTGGAAGCTTGCCACAAGTGGTGAGGGAGGAGGAGAAGGGCTGCTAGGATAGAGAAGGGATAGTTGATCACTCTGGACAAGAACTGAATGCTAAACGTAGGTAAAGGGAGAAGTATGATAAATGTTCAGCACCTGTATCACTTGAATAAATGCCCTCCTGGTGATCTTCGATTTGCTCAAGTAGGCGCCAGTTGGAAATTCTCCATTTATTGGAAATGAAGTCCGTTATTGTTACTGTTTTTGGAATATCAAATACACCATGGGTAGCTTGCCAGGCTGTGCTGTGGCTCTGAGTTCATCCCAGGGGGCCAGTCTTTTACATGTCAGACCATCAACCAACCAACCAGGACCCATGGGGCAGAGCCCTGGGTGTAGACAAACCTGTCTCCTGTCTGCCACCTGTTGATGCAGTTGGGCACTGCAGCCACGTCTGCAACACCTCTAGGGGCAGGAATACCTAGCAAAGCATAATTCCAAAAGGAAATGAGAGAGAGAGAGAGAGAGAGAGAGAGAGAGAGAGAGAGAGAGAAGTGCCTGTATAGAGGCAGAAGGGGGAGGGAGTGGGAGGGAAACTGGGGACACTGGTGCTGGGAAATGTAGACTAGTGAAGGAACAGGTGATTGTGTACTGTATGACTAAAACCTAATCATGAACAACTTTGTAACTGTGTATCTCACTGTGATATAAAAAATAAAATAATAATTAAGTTTAAGGAAAAAAATTAAATGTAATCTATTATGGGTCCAGCATGATAGTACAGTACGTAGGGCACTGGCCTTGCACACAGCTAATCTGAGTTTGTTCCACAGCATCCCAGGAATGAGCAAAGAAGGAGCAAGACCCCAGCTTGCCGAGTATGGCTCAACCCCACCCCCTACAAAAAAGAATTGACGATCTTGATGTCAATTAAAAATTTTAAGTAACTTATTTAAAGTTTTAGACCAAACATTGGTAAAAACTGCCCCAAAGCTTGAAGCCTAAAGAATCTATAAAAAATTCTGAATTTTTTACCATGTTTTAAGTTTTCAGTCATGATAGATCCTAAGAGGTAAGCAAATAGGTTTTCGTCTCATTAACTCAAGCTTGATTCAGTATTTGTGACAATTCTTTTAAAGATTAGCTCTGTGTTTACTCAGTAAAACCTACTTAAAACACTCACAATGTGGTGGGAATTTTAGGTTTTAATATATTTTAAGAAATACTATTAATGCATCTACCTTAATTGCACTGAAATATACACCAAATTATATGTAAAAACAAGATGCTTTTATTTCTTCTCTAAAACTGGTCTCCAAGGGCTATTTACTAAGCTATACTTCATTAATTTCAAGTATTTGAAGTTAAATAAACCTAATGTAAAATGAATGTTGCTAATAGTACTCTATAGTTTACATTTTTTACTAATTTAAAACAACCCCCTTCATTAGTACAATTGGTTTTCAAATTAAATACTATTTTAAGCTTTCTTTCAACACACACAAACACCATTCTGTGGCATAGTCTGAGGATAAATGAATTATTTATTCACAATTATGATATGCAATATTGATGTTTTGTGACTTTTCAAAGGAATGTGGTAGGAACACATATTACTCCTGGTGCTTTTAATAAAATTTGCTTGAAAATATATGGCTTCCTTGCTTGTGTCCCTATACTTCTTTTTATTCTTACAAATATCTTTACAAGAGCCGGAACTCATTGAGGAAAATAACTGCCCCATTTATTATCACCCCTGGTTGTTTATACTTGTTTCTCCAATCAAATGTTTCTGGTTGCTACTATTGATGCTTCTGTCTGAGGACATTTTCTTGTTCCTTAGTCTCGGAATAAATAAAGATCACTTGATCACATGATCACTTGAATCCCGTTATTCATCGATTTGCTCAAGCGGGCGCCAGTAACATTTCCATTGGACCCTATCACGTGCCAATGTAGCCCAATGGCATCTGGTTGATTCAGGAATATGAAGAGCCTCAAACCGTTCCTTCAGGGTCTTTACAAGGAAATCTGACCATCTTGTAGGTGGGCATCCACGTGATCTTTTGACATCCCGTGGGATCCAGTTGGTAACGGCTCTAGTCCAGCGGTTGTCTCCAAATCGCATTACATGTCCAGCCCATCTGATTTTCGATGCGTTGGCAAACGAGACAGAGTCCCTGATTCTGGAATAGCTACGGAGGTCAGAACTCCGATTCCTTCTCTCACTTGAGTGAGGCGTGATATTCCAAGCATAGCTCTTTCGATTCCTCTCTGGGAGACCCGAATAGCATTCTCATCCTGCTTTCATAGGGCCCAGGTCTCTGAGGCATATGTTAATGCAGGGAGAACAGTGGAGTCAAAGAGATGTGCCCGGAGCCGGAGGTTCTTTGTCCTTAAAGCTATTTCTTCGATGCCTTTGAAGGCATTCCATGCCACTCTCTTCCTCCTGCGCAGCTCAGGTTTTAGGTCGTTCATCATGTTGACTTCTCGACCTAGGTACACATAACTGCTGCATTCAGAGATGTTTGTTCCATTGAGAGTGAATGGGGCCTCAGGAACTAGTTCATTTCTCATGAACATAGTTTTCTTCAGATTCAGCTGTAGACCTACCTTTCCACATTCTCGGTCAAAGTCAGCCAGCATTTGTGCCGCTTGGCTAATGTTTGGTGTTATTAGAACGATGTCATCAGCGAAGCGGAGGTGGTGTAGGTGCCGACCATCTATCTTCACTCCCATTCCTTCCCATTCTAATTGTCTCATGATGTTCTCGAGGGTGGCACTGAAGAGTTCTGGTGAGATGGTATCACCCTGTCGAACCCCTCTTTTGACATCAATGATCACTTCTTTGTAGAATGGTGAGATCCTGGTGGTGAATCCGTAATACAGCTCACGAAGGATCTTGATGTATTGGGTTTGAACACCCTGTTTGACTAGGGCTTCGATGACTGCTTCAGTTTCCACAGAATCAAAGGCTTTCTGTAAATCAATGAACGTGAGACAGAGCGGCATCTTGTACTCCCTACAAACCTCAATGAGCTTGGTTACTGTGTGGATATGGTCGACTGTGCTGAATCCTTTCCGGAAACCTGCTTGCTCGCATGGTTTTCCTTCATCTAGTGTTCTGCTAATCCTGTTCAGGATGACTCGTGTAAACAGCTTGTAGATGACAACAACAGGCAGATGGGGTGATAGTTGCCGATGTCGTGAATGTCTCCCTTCTTGAACAGTAGAACTGTCCTGCTGGTTTTCCTTTGGGAGGGCACCTTGCATTCGGACAGGTAGCGTGTGAAGAGCCGAGCTAGTGTATTGATGAGTACCAATGGCAGATTCTTCAGGTGTTCGGGTCTGACTTTGTCTGGGCCTGGTGCTGTTCCCTTCTTTATCGATGAGATGGCATGTCGGATTTCAGAAGGGAGAATGTTGGGAATGACATATCCATCCTGTGGAATTTGGTATGTGGGCAGGTGGATGTGGCTATCAAAGAGATTTGAGTAGAAGTCCTGGATAATCTTCTCCGTTGCCTTTCTGGAAGATGTGATAGATCCATCAGGGCGTCGGAGGGCAGTCATCTTGGTCTTATAGTTAGCAAAGGACAGGCGGGCAGTGCGAATGCTTTTCCTGGCTTCTGCTGCATCTTCCAGTATCTCTGCTCTTCTGTCTTTGAGGTCTTCTTTTTATTGCTTCTCTGCACCGTTTAGCAAGCTTGGATGTTAGCGTTTGGTCTCCTGAGGCCCGCTCCTTTCCACATTGGCGAATGAGCTCGAGAGTTTCTGAAGACAGGCATCCTTTTGTGTCTCTCTCTCGGCATTCTTCGCACAATCATGGAAGTGCTGAACCAGTCGGTTGTATTCTTCATCGGTGTCGTCAATGATGGTATCTTCCCATGTTGCTGCAATGGTGCCAAAGAGTTCCCAGTTGGTGGTCGTTCTGGAAGTTCTCTTCTTAAACTTTGCAGCCTTTTCTCCCCTTTGTGGGAAGTAGAATTTTGCAAGAAGGAGACGGTGGTCTGATTCTGTTTGGAATTTGGGGACGACAGCTATATCGGTCAGACAAAACCGTCAATTGAAGATGATGTGGTCAATTTCATTGTGGAACTGTCCACCAGGAGATTCCCATGTCCAACGTTTCGCTTCAGCTTTCTGGAACTGTGAGTTCTCATGAATGGTCTTTGTGGACATGATGAACTCAGATAGTCTCTCACCCTGTTCATTCCATTCTAGGCCATGGGTCCCGATGTGGAGTTCTTCAGCCAATCTTCTTGGTCCTATCTTGGCATTAAAATCACCTACTATGATCTTGTAGAAGGTGTGATCTTTTTATAGAACTCCTCCAATTCCATGTAGAATTTCTCAATTTCATCTTCTTTGTATGTGGATGTTGGTGCGTAGACAATGAAGATAGAAATTGTTGGCAGTGGGCCACATCTCTTCAAGTGTAATCATCCTATTCGGTTTGTTAGGCATTCAAATGAATCAATGTTGACGGCCATGTTCGTGTTGGACAAGGACACCAATGCCACCGATGCCTGTTCCGTCGCATGTTCCAAGGAACAATTTCTCTGTTGTCAAATACAGCATGATGCAACTGACGCCTCCTCGTCTCAGTCAGACCAATGATGTCGTACTTGATCTTTTTCGCTTGCAGCATCAGATCCTCAATATATGCTTCCGATGCCAGCGTACGTGCATTGAAAGTACAGACAGTCATTTTAGTCCTTCGTTTTGGCAGCCTAGGATGCCCATGAAATTTTATCAGGCACTGCTTGTTTGCCTTTCTTACTGGTGCCATATTAAGGGCTCTTTTGGGGTCAGGAAAATAAACATTTTTGTTACTGGATTTGGCATATCAAACACGCATCGGACAGCTTGCCAGGCTCTGCCATGCGGGCACTATATTCTCATTACTTTGTAGGGCTCTCTCAGAGGGATGGGGAGAATATTTATGGTAATTTTGAGGTAAATTGTGCAGCTGCTGTGCGGCCGCGAGCAACGGCGAAAGCTGGTTTCTGCTCTGCCAGGTGTACCTGTGTCTTAGGCTCAAGCATTCCTGGGCTTGAAATACTCTCCTCTGAAGAGTAGGTCTCTGCGTGGTGGGTCCTTGTAGGCTAGGTTTCTGACAAGCCAGGCTGGAGACTGGATTAATCTGCGGGCTAGAGACTGGATTAGTCTGCTGGGTGGAGATCTTACCTGCTGCAGAGTGTGGATTGTGAAGATCACTGCCAGCAAGGTGTGGGGGTTTCTCTGGGTTCCTCCGAGGCTCCATCGGGATGGTGGACTCGGGTCAGAAGTTGCTCTCGTGGTCCATGGAATGCAGGGGTTCAATGGGGAAAGCTGGTTTCTGCCAGGTGTACCTGTGTCTTAGGCTCAAGCATTCCTGGGCTTGAAATACTCTCCTCTGAAGGGCGGGTCTCTGCATGGTGGGTCCTTGTAGGCTGGGTTTCTGACAAACCAGGCTGGAGACTGGATTAATCTTCGGGCTGGAGACTGGATTAGTCTGCTTGGTGTAGATTTTACCTGCTGCATTCTCCAGCCCGCAGATTAATCCAGTCTCCAGCCTGGCTTGTCATAAACCCAGCCTACAAGGACCCACCACGCAGAGACCCGCCCTTCAGAGGAGAGTATTTCAAGCCCAGGAATGCTTGAGCCTAAGACACAGGTACACCCGCAGAGCAGAAACCAGCTTTCCCTGTTGAACCCCCTGCATTCCATGGACCACGAGAGCAACTTCCGGACCCGAGTCCACCATCCCGATGGAGCCTCGGGGATGCCCAGAGAAACCCCCACACCTTGCTGGCAGCGATCTTCACAATCCACACTCTGCAGCAGGTAAGATCTCCACCCAGCAGACATAAATAAAGAAAATAATTATATTCATCAATCTCTGAAATACGAAAATATGATGGCATGGAATTAGCATGGAAAGAGTATGGAAACTAGGCACAGGCTTGGCACACAGTTGACCCACATCTTATTGTTATCACAATACAAGTCTCCCAAGCAATACTAGGAATGATCCCAGAGTACAGAACTAAGAATAATCCCTGAGCACTGCTGAGCATGTTGGAGGACAGGTTTAGCTATTCTGGGAGCTTTGTTGTTTTGCCCACTCCCAGCTTAATCTACTTAAGTCAAGGTTCATTCTAATGAGACTTCTCTTCTATGTAAACACTGATAGAGGGTGTGGCAGTTACAGAAGTCACCTTGATTGAATAACTTCTGACTTATACATCTACTAAGACTTCTATGTTTTCTAGATTAGGCACAGCTCCTCTTTATACCCACTGCACCCAGCGTGGGACAGTTAGAATTTACCAGGAGACTACCACCCTGGCTACGCTGAGACTATAGGCAGACTATAGGAAGGGTCATACTAGTTTGCTCTAAGCAGGCGAGTGTGACCCTTTCAGTACATGAGAACAAGATACTCAGAATCACCCTGGTGCAGATAATAATAAGGACCTTGTGGGTACCATCTAGATTACATGAAGCTCATGAAGTTAAGATGTATTACTTTATAGCAGCCCTCTCTCTCCAGTGTTTTACATAAGAGATAATCTTGGTAGAAAGGGTTAGACCTTGACATAATCTTTGTTTATACCTGCAATAGGGTGTGGCACTACACTCTGTTTAGAGTTCTTTGTTGACATGACCCTCCCGATTGGATTACTTTGGTGTATATAAGGGGCTGACTTGAGGCCCCTTCACGCTTCACCCTTTTGGCTTTGGGCCTCTTACCTTTCGGCTTTGGGCCTTTCAGCCTTTGGCTTTTGGCTCCTGTGACTTTTGGCTCCTCAGCCTTGCGGCTTTTGGTTTTTGGCTTTTTGCTCTTTGGCCTTTTCCTCCTTCTTCTGGGTAGGACTCAACTCGGGTGAGATCCTTTCTCTTTGGTGGGAGAGTTAGGCTCTTTTTTATGGTCTAAGTTCGGACCAGAGCTAGAGCTTGTTCATTATATTGGATTGCTGTGGAAGAGCTTTTGTACTATTAAAAGCTGTTTTTGGAACTGCACCGGATGGTATCAATTGAGTTTTCATCTGTTCTTCCGGCATCCTCGTAGGTAGAAGACAACCTCTATCCTGACACTGCAATCCAAAAAAAGGAAAACAAAACCCCCAAAAGAAGATACTGTGAACTTCTAAAACTTATTATGAAAGAACGACCTTGAGCCAAACATCAAAGCAGCTCTTATTAAGTCAGTTTCAAAGGTAGCAGTTGCTCATTTAAATAATCTAAACATCATACAGATAGGAGATCTGAAGCCAGGCTTTGAGTTCTTGCTTTAGAGACTGCAATTTAATTTCCTTTACTTTCTTTCATACATGAAACCCTATGCTATCTAAATATTTGTTTAACAAGTTATAAATATGACATTTGTCATAAGATATGACATTTGTCTTAAGATAAGGAAATCTTATGGTTAATTTTGTGTCTACTGGACTGGGTCACGAGATACCCAGATATTTGATGAAATGTTATTCTCAGTATTTTTTTTCTGGTTGACTCTAAAACTTTAATCAGTAGCTAAAAGAAGCAGATTTCTCTACCTATATGTAGTAGATTTACCCTATCCATCAAATAAACTAATTTATTCTTAATGAAACAAGCTAGAGCAGCAAGTAGCAACTTGTTATTTCAATCTTATGATCCTTGAGATGGGTCGTTCTTTCTCTCTGACTTTAGACTTGCACATAAAAAGTTGATTTTACTAGTCCTTTGTATTTTAAACTTCTAATCCTGGAACATACTTTTAGTATTAGTAATAAATGGATCCAGTATCTTGTTAAAATAGCAACAACAACAATAACACTTGGCAAAATGATAGTTTAGGGTTGAAGGCATTTATGTTCTGGACCCAGGTTCAATCTTCAGCACCACATACGGTCATCTGGGCACTGTAAGGAGTGATACTAGTCAGAAGCAGCCTCTCTTCATTTTCAGGTATGACCCAAATAATCCAGAATAGAAATAAAATAAAATAAATCATGCACATATTCTATACTTATAACTACATTCTCTTAAAAATGTCTGTGCTTCCAAATATAATGCATTAGGATATGAAATGCCTTAGCAAAATGTTAGGATGATAATAAATTTATGTATAATTTGTGAATTTCTCCTATTCATTTTATTAAAATTAATGTAAATTTTGATTTACCATTATGTATGTATGGCTAAATATTGGACCAATTCCACACATCCAATAATTTTATTCCCAGCATAATAGAACTAGTAAAAAGATGGGAACAAAATTTATAGTTACAAGAACTAGAAAACTATTTCTGTTAGTGGTCTATGAGCTAGAAAAGAAAATTGATAGAATTAATGAATGCAAATACAATATAGATATGACTTATGCATGACCTTTAATGGGCTAACATGGGTACATTTAAGTTTCCCCAACTGTTGTGAAATAGTTTTTCAAGACTATACATTCTTTATTGATATGAAATAGTACTTTTGTTTGTCTTCTGCTTCTAACTCCTTGAAGACTTACTTAAATACATAAATGTAAGAAATCATGAGTGCATCCAAATTATTACTATACAATGTTTAACCTATTTTTAACATTTTTCATGTTTTATACTGTCATATTATAAACATAATTAAGATGAATCATAGGTAAACAAACAATGGTACTACTACTAATAGAGTAGCCAAAAGAAAAATAAATTCTAGAATCAATCAAACATGGATTTGAATATTAACTCTGTTACTTATCAATCAATAGATCTTAAGGTGTCTTCTGAAAGCTTATTTGTAATCAGCAAAAGGCAGATTAAATTATAACAATAAGAAATATTTTTATTTACCAGAGGCAATAATTTTTATATTTGATAAGAACAAAGTTGCAAAATAGTTAAAACAACAAAAAAAAAAAAAATTCATACTGTGGTGGAATATAATTTGAAGATGCATTTCAACCATGATTCAAACACTTTACTTCTAGGCATATATCTGGTATAGTCTGGTATATTCAAACACTACTTTTAGATATATAACTGGTATAGTATCATTTATTTGTTTACCAAAGGCTTCTTACCATCCTTGACTTTACTAGAAAAAATCTAGAATTAGTGTTCATAAACAAAAATAGACTAATATATTACTGTAAATCTATGTAGTAGGATATTATTTGCCATACTTGTTAGGAACTAGAGGCACATGGAAAATGAAAATATCACTAGTTAAATCACAAGTATTAAAAGATATTTATGAAAGTCCCAGAATAATGCATGCATTATTATTTTAACTAGAGTTTAAAACTTGCAAGAGTAAGCAATATTTAGTTAGGAACTTTTTTTATAGTTTACATTTGACACATAATTCTCTCTTACGTATACAAAAGATATACTTTAAAATGCTATTTTCTGAATATAAATATATATATATTACTTTTGGTAAATAGTCTAGCATAGTACTTATATCAGAGGGGATGGTTTTGACACAGATAAAGTTTAAATTTTAATTTGATTGAATTAAAAATTTAATTAAAGCAACTTTTACTTTGGTTAAATGTTGTTAGATTCATTATCGCTACTATTACACTATAATGTTTTTTTTTAATGTTAGGCTATGTATGGTAGTGCTCAAGGCTTGCTCCTGGCTCTGCAGTCAAAGACAACTTCTGGTGATGCTCTGGGAACCATAATGGGTGCCAGAGATCAAACCCAAGTCAGCCAGCCATATGCAAGGTGAGTGCCTTGCCCACTATATGATCGCTTCAGTACCAATCCTTATTTTTAAATTATGTTATTTTTGTTAAGGTAGATAACTTTTTACTATTTTTAAGTAAATCAGTATAAGGTAAAACATAACAGAGGATTTCACTAGCCATGTTGCAGATGCAGTCTTGGGTGAAGATAACCAATAATTTTGATACTAGGTTCCAACAATGTCAAAAACTAGCTGCAGTATTTGACAAATGATGTTCTGGAATCTTTTGATGAAACCAACATGAAACTGAAGGAGGACCGATTTTGCTTGAAAGCTTAGGTAGACTAGATGAGCATTAAACAGACTTTGAGCATCACCATTGCGTGGTGTTATGAAGTCAATCTTGCATTCCAAATTCTTTTGGAGAATGGAAGTTTTAAGTTTCTTGGCATTTTGAGAACACATTCTACCCGATATGATTGGACAGCTTAAAAAAAAATTATTTGGGGGATGGAGCAATAGCCTAGTGGGTAAGGCGTTTGCCTTGCACCCGGCCGGCATATGCCGGCCTGGGTTCGATCCCCGGCATCCCATATGGTCCCCTGAGCACCGCCAGGAGTAATTCCTGAGTGCAGAGCCAGGATAAACCCCTGAGCATTGCCGGGTGTGACCCAAAAAGAAAAAAAAAAATTCATTTCGTTTTATTGCGTAATTTATGAAAAATGTGGTGAGTTTAAGTGCTCATGAAGATATATTTTATTAGAAAATATAGACTCCACAATGGGTTCCCTATTTTCAAAACGAGATATTTTAAGTAAGGTCACTGACAAAAAATATTAACTAGGTACTTAAAATACCTAACATTGTAGTGACATGGACATTATAAAACATTAGCCTAACAAAAAAGTGTTTTAAAAAGTACTCCTGAGGCTAGAGCTATAGTACAATGGCTAAGGAGCTTGCCTGCATGCAGCAGATCTGTGCTGAATCCCCAGCAATGTATAAAGTGCCCCAGGAGAGATCCCTGGGAACCAGGCCAGGGAAAGTCCTGATCACCACTGGTGTGGCCTCTTCTTCCTCTAAAGTAAACAAAGTCAATTAATAAAATATATTTCTATATTATGAGATTTAAAATAGGGAGAGATAAAGGGTAATGGGAGAAAATAAAAAATAATAAAATGTTTAGTTATTTACACTTAAAATATTAGAAAGGTAAAATTTGTGTGAAAAATATGGAGTATTTCTGCCATTAATTTCACATTTATGAAAGTAGTGTTGATTTGGACATCACCTGGGTTTGTTAGGGCTTACTCCTGGTCCTTTGCTCAGGGATTCCTTCCGGCAGTGTGAACATATGCAATGCCAGGTATTAAACCAGGATCACCTAAATACAAATTAGTGCCTATACTATCTTTCTGGAAAATCTTGAAATTGACTCTTCAAGATTACATATATAAGTGATAATAAGCAGAGTTTAACCTTTCTCTGTCTTATCACAACATAGCATATTTAAGGTCCATTCATTATGTTGCAAATGACAGGTTAGTCTCTTTATCCAGACTAAATAATATTCCTTTGTGTGCATGTATATGATATGCTTATGTGTACATGTGTGTGCATGTGATATTCATCATCCTTCCAATGGAAACTGATACAGGTGTCTGTTGCATAATATAATAAATATATAACCCTATTTGCTACAATATTCAAACTCACTAAGACACTAGTGAGTCTTAGTGAGTACTAAGTATTCTAAGTGAGTACTTAGAATACTAAATGATCTCAACCAGTAAAGAGAAATAATTATTATATTGTGTAATACAAGTGCTAAAAACTTATATCTCATTTAGCATTTTATACTGTGTAAGTGGACCAAACTAGCATACTGCCACATTTACATTTACCAAAAAAAGTATATATCCAAGCACATCCAATATTCACAAATAAACACACGTATCATATATAACTATCTAGAAAGTTACAGTGAAACCAACAAACTTACTTGGGTCTATCAAATACCTTCTGGCATCTCTGATCTGCTATCAGGGCAGACATATTTCAATCTTCCTCCGTTCCTTTCTAAAAACAATCTTGCTTCATATTCCTAATGGCATTGTTTTGGGCACTTCTCCACCCACCTTCCATGTGAAATAAAGATCTTTCTATGGTCCCCTCGTGAACTGTAGGGTTTCCTGAATATTAATCTCAGATAAGATTTTGTTGTTGAATTAAGTCTTTTGTAGATTTGTAAAATGAAATAAAAATTTGATCAAGCTTGTTGTCAATCTCAAGATTTGAAACTCAAAAGGTAAAACAAATCAACCAGTCTTTTAGGAGAATGAAAACTGCTGTTTAGAAGAAAGCATCAGGATGGAGTTCTGGGCTTTGCTCTTAAGAACCCCCTCACAGGTGACAAATATGATAATTGTCTTTGAATACCTGTGCAAATGATGCTGCAAATGAGTAAAATTGCAAAAATCAAAAAGATAATCTTTTGTTCAAAAGAGTTTTCAGCAGGTTAGTTAACAGTGTCAGCCTCTCATTATTCCAGAGGCAGGGGAGGAACTGAAACTCTAGTATACAACTGTAGAGCGCTATCGGGATGTTATCATCAAGCCCAGCATGAATTTTATTGTTTGGATAAAGCTCAGTGCTACGCTGTGCAAGCTAATCAACTCACAGGTCCAATTCAGTGACTTTTATTTCTAGCTGCTCTTTGTTTAACTGAAAAGCTCAGTCACTAGAATTTTGCTTTGTAGTTTGTGACTTTCTGGTCCTTTAAATTAAACACATTTTGAAAATGATGTGTACCTAGCAGAGGACATAAGGTCAGGCGTCAACCTTAAAAACTCTTGCTGGAAAGGTGTTGGCACTGGTTATGGAGGAGCAGAACTATTGTTCAAAAACGACTTTCAGGTCCAAGCAGGAAAGCAGACCCCTGGTCCAGAGTTCCAGCCCAGCTTCACTTTCTCCCAACTGAATGATATGTTGTAAAATGCTTCCTCCTGTTTTGTCTGTAAGGTATCCTTTCGTCAAATTCAATAGCTGAAAAAGGCACAATAGTCTCATACTGTGGCTGAGAGAGGGAAGGCAGGAAAGCTGTGATTTGGGCTCCATTAGAATTGATTCTGGACAGAACCTCCAGGGTCTTTAAAGGCAAAGAACATTCATTTGGAGGCCCAGGAGGCACCTTGGCTAATTAGCCTGCCGCTTCTGTTAGCTAGAGTGGGTTGCCTCACATGATTGCTAAAACATTACATGTTTTAAAGCACTCTATTTCTTTCAATGCTTCTTTTATCAAAACCTTGACCAACGTCATAGTCAAATCTTGAACAAGACAGTATCCCCATTAATATCCCAGCTTGCTCTAAAGTTTAGAGTGTAAACCCCACTAGTTTGAACAGAACCCAACCTGTAGCTTCAAAACTGCTCAGTAGAAACTCTGAGTCATACTGAACAGACCAGCAACATCTGTCCCACAAATGTTTCCCTACTGAAAATAATAAGGACATCATATTTTGATCATAAATAGATGAAAAAACTTGAACATTTCTTTGCCTGTGAAGAAAAACTCTGAAATTCCAGTTGATGTTGTCACCCAACCCCTGGCTTCTGCTTTACTATGGACTATGAAAATCTCCCAGAACTGCCTGTTTAGCCAAACAGGGATGTGAGAGTTGCTTCCTTTCCTCCTTGTTTGTTAGAGACTATAAATCTTAGCTTTCAACAATCAACAACCTTTTGTCTTCTGGAGACATACCCCAGGCAGGAAACCCCAATGTTGATAACAATACTTGTTCCTCAAAAGACAGGTGTTTTTTTTAAATTTTATTCGTCACCTCTAATTCAAGTTCCATTTTCTGTATTTTTTATATAAAATGGTCTTACATCTTCTAATTGAATAGGAAGAAAGGGAATTAGATATGTGACTTCGAAAAATAAACTAACAACAGAGTAATATAAGGTGCCTTTCAGGGAGATGGTCCTCCAAAGTTGGAATTTGCTGGCTGAATTTTACGCAAACAGATAAACATTTATTGTGTATATGTGTTTTAAGTCAGAAGAGTATTTTTTTACTTCAAGTAATTTTACTGTAATCATTTTCTTTTTTTTTCTTTTTTTATTTTAACACTGTCTCATTTGCCAAGGTGTCGAAAATCACATGAGCTGGACATGTAATGCAACTTGGAGACAACTGCTGGACTAGAGCCATTACCAACTGGATCCCACAGGACGTCAAAAAATTACATATTCACCCACCTACAAGATGGTCAGACTTCTTCGTCAAGACCCTGATGATCAGTTTGAGGCTCTTCATATTCCTGGAGCAAGCAGATGCCATTGGGCCACTCTGGCACGTGATAGGGACAAATAGAAACATTACTAGCACCTGCTCGAGCAAATTGACAAATAACGGGATGTCAAGTGATCAAGAGATCAAGTGATCTGTTTTGAGGTACTTACAATCTAATGGGAATATAACACTTTTGTAGCATGTAAGGCTCCATCCCACCTAACAAGGTAAGTAAAATGACAGATTGGGAAGAAAGCTTATAGAACCTCATTTGAGAAATCAGATATAATTATTTTCACCTTAAAAGATTGATTTTATACTGATAAATATTAATATTATTTAATAGCTTCATATTACTTTACATGCAGCTCTGCTATCTAATTTCAAATCTAGAATAGTCTAAAAAAATTAAAGGAAAACTCCCTTGAGTAAATTTTAGAATTGTCTCCAGTGAATGTTATACAAGAACTGTGAGGAAAGAGCGTAAATAAACTCAGGAGTGATATTCTCCATGAGAAGAAAAGTAAAATAAAGGAGTGAACTTTTTTTTTTTTAACATTTTATTATACCACCGTGAGATATACAATTACAACGTTGTTCACGCTTGGGGGTTTCGGTCACACAGTGTTCCAGCACCCCGCCCTCCACCAGTGCCCCTCAGCCACCACCCATGTCCCCAATTCCCTCCCCCTCCCACATCCCGCCTAAAAGGCAGGTTCTTTATCTCCTCTCCTCTCCCTCTCTCTCTCCTCCTTCTCCCACACATTGTGGGTTGCACTACGGTTACACTTAGAAGCCATCATTTGCATTTTTTGTCTGTCTTTAATGCTCAGTTCTATGTTAGCATCAGAACTTTAGACATTTATTCACTCATGTTCCTTTCTCTATCTAAACCAACCTCTGACTCCCACACGCTTGTGGTAATTTCCACTTTTGGTAAGATCACCTAGTATATTTATGCCATGCAAATAAATGCAGTCATTCTATGTCTCTCCCTTTCCTTCTGACTAATTTCACTCAACATGATTCTTTCCATATCCATCCATTTATAGCAAAATTTCATAACTTCATTTTTTCTGACAGCTGCATAGTATTCCATTGTGTAGATGTACCACAAGTTTCTTTATCCAGTCATCAGTTCTCGGGCATACTGGTTGTTTCCAGGTTTTGGCTATTGTGAACAGTGCTGCTATGAAAATAAAAGTGCGGATTGTGTTTCCGCTGTGCGTTTTGGCTTTCCAGGGTATATTCCCAGGAGCGGTATGGCTGGGTCAAAGGGGAGCTCAATTTCTAGTCTTTGCAGGAATGTCCATATTGTTTTCCAGAAAGGTTGTACAAGTCGACATTCCCACCAACAGTGTCTGAGAGTCCCCCTTTCCCCACATCCACGCCAGCACTTGTTGCTTTTACCCTTTTGGATATGGGCCATTCTCTGTGGTGTGAGGTGATATCTCATTGTTGTTTTGATTTGCATCTCTCTGATGATTAGTGATGATGAGCATTTTTTCATATGCCTTTTGGCCATTCGGATTTCTTCCTTGTCAAAGTTTCTGTTCATCTCCTCTCCCCATTTTCTAATGGGGTTGGCTGTTTTTTTCTTATATAGCTGTACCAGTGCCTGATATATCCTGGATATTAACCCCTTATCAGATGGGTATTGGGTGAATAGTCTTTCCCATTTCGTCGACTGTCTTTCTATCTTGGTCACTGTTTCTTTCGAGGGTGCAGAAGCTCTTCAGTTTCATGTAGTCCCATATATTTATATTTTCTTCTAGTTGCTTTGTTAATGGTGCTTCACCTTTGAAGATGTCTTTAGCATCGATGTCGTGGAGGGTTTTTCCTATATTTTCTTCAACATACTTTATGGATTCAGGTCTGACATTGAGATCTTTAATCCATTTTGAACTGATTTTTGTGCAAGGTGTTAGACACAGGTCCAAATTCATTTTTTTACATGTAGCTGTCCAGTTTTCCCAGCACCACTTGTTGAAGAGGCTTTCCTTACTCCAGTTTGGACTCTTTGCACCTTTATCAAAGATTAACTGATCATGTCTTTGAGGGTGGGTGTCAGGATACTCAACTCTATTCCATAGGTCCACCGGTCTGTTTTTATTCCAGTACCACGCTGTTTTAATTACTGCTGCTTTGTAGTACAGTTTGAGGTTGGGAAAGGTGATGCCTCCCATCTTCTTCTTCCCAAGGATTGCTTTAGCTATCCGTGGGGGCTTATTATTCCATATGAATTTCAGAAGTGTTTGGTCAATTTCTTTAAAGAATGTCATGGGAATCCTTATAGGAACTGCATTGAATCTGTACAAAGCTCTAGGGAGTATTACCATCTTAACAATGTTAATTCTCCCCCATCCATGAGCAGGGAATGTGTTTCCATTTCCTCGTGTCCTCTTTTTATTTCTTGAAGCAGTGTCTTGTAGTTCTCTTTGTATAGATCCTTTACACACTTGGTTAAGCTGATTCCTAGGTATTTGATTTTCTGTGGCACAATTGTGAATGGAATCGATTTCTTAATATCCCTTTCTTCTCTTTCGTTATTTGTGTATAGGAAAGCCACCGACTCTACTATACCTATCTATTGTTTCTAAGAGTTTTTGGGGTCGAGAGTTTAGGGTTCTCTAGGTATAATATCATGTCATCTGCAAATAATGATAGCTTGATTTCTTCCTTGCCTATCTGGGTGCCCTTAATGTCCTTTTCTTCTCTGATTGCTATGGCGAGTACCTCCAGTACTATATTGAATAAAAGAGGTGAGAGAGGGCAACCTTGTCGTGTTCCTGATCTTAAGGGAAGGCTTTCAATTTTTCCCCATTGAGAATGATACTCGCTGTGGGCTTTTGGTAGATGGCTTTGACTATCTTGAGGAAGCTTCCTTCAATTCCCATTTTCTGGAGGGTTTTAATCATGAATGGGTGCTGGATCTTGTCAAATGCTTTTTCTGCATCTATCGATAGGACCATATGGTTTTTTATTTTTTCTCTTATTGATGTGATGTATTATGTTGATTGATTTGCGAATGTTGAACCATCCTTGCATTCCCGGGATGAATCCTACTTGGTCATGATGTATGATCTTTTTGATGAGTCTTTGGATTCTGTTTGCTAGTATTTTGTTGAAGATCTTAGCATCTGTGTTCATCAAGGAGATTGGTCTGTAATTTTCCTTCTTTGTATTGTCTCTCCCTGCTTTGGGTATCAGGGTGATATGCGCCTCGTAGAAGCTGTTTGGGAGTGTTTCTGTTTCTTCTATTTCCTGGAAGAGCTTGAACAGGACTGGCAGTAGGTCCTCCTTAAAGGTTTGGTAGAATTCGCCAGTGAACCCATCTGGACCTGGGCTTTTGTGTTTGGGCAGACTTTTAATTACTGTTTCAATTTCCCGATGGTGATAGGCTTATTTAGGTATTGGAGGTCTTCTTGTTTCAATCGTGGGAGGTTATAGGACTTCAGGAATTGATCCATTTCTTCTAGGTTCTCATGTTTTGTGGCATACAGGTTCTCAAAATAACCTCTGATGATCTTTTGTATTTCTGTTTTTTCTGTTGTGATGTCACCATTTTCATTTCTGATTCTGTTTATTTGGGTTCTCTCTTTTCCTGTCCTTACAAGTCTTGCCAGTGGCTTGTCAATCTTGTTTAATTTTTCAAAAAACCAGCTCTTGGTTTCATTAATCTTTCGGATTGTTTTTTTGGTTTCCAGGTCGTTGATTTCCTCCCTAAGTTTCACTATTAAGGAGTGAACTTTGATGGGTACTAAGAACTTTTAAGTGGGGACAGTTCATTTCAAAAATAGCTGGAGAATATGACTTGTATGTGAGGTTCTGAATTTGAGCTCTGCTACCTCATATGGTTCCCAGTACCCTGAATAGTACAGGTCATCCTCTGAGGACTACCCATCTCAGGGAAGGTCTGAGGGTCAAATAATAAGTCTGCACAGCAGGCAGACTTCTATCAGGCTTCTATCCCTAGAACCATGGGGAAGTGTCATCTTAGGGAAAAAAAAATAATTTGAAGAATTTTTCAAGACCCCACATATCAAGTGTGAAGCCCAAAGTTATAAAAATGAGATTGAGAAAGCACCATTCATGTCACCTAACTAAGATCTGGAAAGGCCAAGCTATGAGTCTGCAAAATCCCTTTCGAAGCTGAGTCAAAATGGAGCAGAGCTCAAGTTGGAAAGAAGAGAAGATACTGGAAGTGGGATTTGGGCCCAATTAAAATGATGGGCAGAAGATTCAGAGGAATTATAGGGTGTTTTTAATCAGTGTGGTGACAGATTTTCTTTCTATATTTTGGAAAGAAAGACAATAAGTTTTCAATTTTACAAAGAGAAATATCTTTCGTAAATGAGAAGATAATGGCAAAAATGTATGATTGCTTGGGTTAGGTATTTAGCACTTGTCTGACACACCTGGTTTGATCCCTGGATCTGTATATGATCCCCCAGGCAGCAGCCAAGAGTGACCCCTGAGTGCAGAGCCAGGGATAATGTCCTGAACACTTTGCGTGTGAGCTGCCACAAAATTATGATTGCTGCTATATGGAAATAATATACATATAGAGAAGCATATTGAAATGCTTATTAAGCATTTGCCAATCAAATGTACACATTTTTTGTTTGGGGAAGATTTGCTTATTTGTTTTGGGACCACACTAGGCTGGTGGGATTTAGGACTGACTCTTTGCTCTGTACTCAGGGATCATTCCTGGTAGGCTCAGAGACCATAAGGGATGCCGGGATCAAATCCAGGTGGGCATCACCTGGATCACCAGGTGGGCATCACCTTATCTGATAGGCCATATTCTTTGCCCCAGATTGCGCTGTTTTGAGCTCTTGTCTCTCAGCTATGTTAGCAAGAAAATTTCCCAGTTGAAAGATGCTTGAGCTGAAAAGCAGAAAGTAAAAAAAAAAATTTTTTTTGCATGACCTAACTGGACTTCCCAAGTTACTTTTTATTTCTCCAAGCCAAGAAATGCATAAATGCTCTAATGGAGAAGCACAAACTGTTCCCTCCATCATGCGCGAAGCAGGTTTCTCAAAAATGACCCTGAACTGCTGGGTTTTTATCACCTTTTTCTCTGCTCACAGTGGAGCCAAATGGTGAGAAAGGACTTTGACCTGGTGTTTGGACCTATGGGGCAGGTTGGGGGAGGCAAGAACAGAAACCATTAAGTTTAAAAGCTCTCAATCAGCTTCCCACCTGGTGTGTTTGTGTGTATGTGTGTGTGTGTGTGTGTGTGTGTGTGTGTTATTTGGAGAGGGAGGGAGAAGAAAATAAGGCAGAATTTGAAGAGGTTTGAAAAGTAGTCTCCAAGTCCCTTGGCACTTGCTCTCTGTACATGAGAAGGGATAATAAAACACGTTAAGATTAAAAACACAATAAAGCAATAATAACTCTTGCAGCTACTTATCCCTGTGCCTTCCATGTTCTGCTTCACAGGGCAGGGCCTGGAGCCTGTAAATTACCTTTCTTTTGTCAGCTCCCTTCTCCACACACAGTCTCACACGATGGCGACTAGAGAGAAACCAAAGGCAAGAGTCAGAATCTTCCTTTTTCTGATTTTCTGTCTGTTTCTATCAGGCTCACTTCAGGGACGACCCTTTACCTTGGCCATGGATTGAAAAATCTCTAGTGTTCTTCCATCCCAAAGCAGTCTCATTGCATCTGTTGAAAGACACCAGTGCCAGCCAGACAGCACTGAGTCCCTGACGTCTAGGCCCCACCTCTGCTGGGTATCTCTTCTTTGATGCTGAGGCATTGTGATGAGCTAGCAGTGTCCCCCCCCCCAATGGCTGAACCGCTGCTCTCAGGGAGTTCTCCCAGCATATAAATTCTAACAACAGGGACCTTTTTCTGCTCTCCTGTCCAGGAAAGTAACTCTTCCTTGTTAGAAACTGCTCAGTGTGATCTTTGGGCCTTTTCAGTTCTTAAATAGTTCTTTACATTAAATTATTTTTACTATGATTAAAATTTATTTTAATCATAGTAAATTATTTTACTATAATTCCAGGGATCATTCAATGCTACTGACCTAGTTTTTCCTTCTCAGAACTCCACAGCAAAAGCAAGCAAATGCCATGCAGGAACAACAGTGGTCAGAACAATTTTTTTCTGTTAATTGTATACTCAAGAGAGTTAAGTGCAGTAAGAGAAAAAGAAAGCCCCATCTAAGACAAAGTTGTATGGCACAGGGAAACAAGCATAGATACATGCCTTGATTCTGAAATAGCAAAAAAAACATAGGGATCCATTTCTGTTTATTTTTTTTCTTTAATAGTGTTTAAAAGAATCATTTTGAAATTTATAAAATTACTGGCCAAGTTCAACATTGCTCCAAGGGTTCGCTCACACGTGCGGGGGCCGGCCGGACTCGGAGGCGGAAATTTGGGCTCTGCCCTTTCCTTCCACCTCCATGCCAGCTTCCCTGGAAGATAGACACACCCACGCCAGACACACAGCTCCTTTGGGCGTGGCCGCTTTGCAACATTCTTAGATAATACTGATTTTAGGATAAGGTCCTTCCCAGGATCTTTCATATTTATACACTGTATACAGCTCTAGAAAGGTTCTAACTGATGCCCATCATCCTATTAGCCTAGTGGGAAGTCAGAGCAACCCACACATCATGCGGTCAGTCATTCTCAACATTCAGACTCCATAGTTCCTCAGAGCTCCATCCAAACTTGAACCTGATCTTCCCCCTATAAGTTTCATCCATAAGTGCTTGAGATGAGAGCTTTCTACTGAGAGTATACCACCCACACTGCAAAGCCTGGCAAGCTACCCGTGTTTTATTTGTTATGCCAAAAACTAGTAACAATTATGGACCTCAATTCCATGACCTGAAATATGGTTTAAGACTCCTCCTGTCCCTGGAGCAAGCAGATGCCCTTGAGCTACACTTACTTTGCAACAGGACATATGGAGATGTTACTGGTGCGGGCTCAAGCAAATCAATGAACAACGTGAAGACAGTGATGATTCCAAGTGCAATTTTTACTGTCCTGATTGGATGTTGACTCACTCAGATTGAGAACTGAAAGACTGGCATGTGTGTGTCAAGTCGTAGTTTGTCAGGGAGCCGCTGGGGTCCCCAGCAGTATCAGGACAGAAGTTTTCTATCTCGAGGCCTCCAGGGAATGGAAGAAAACTCATGTGTCTGGTGCAGTTCCAAAATAGCTTTTAATAGTACAAAAATTTCTAGCCCCGCAATCCAATATAATGGAAGACCTCTAGCTCTGGTCAGAACTTTGACCATACATGAGGGTCCATATCTCCTACCAAAGAGGATCCCACCAGAGAGAGTCTCACCAAAGAGGATCCCACCAGACAGGAGTCCTACCAAAGAGGATCCTACGAAAGAAGTCCCACCAAAGAGGGTCCTACCAGAAACGATTCCCACTAAAGAGAAAGCAGTATCTCAAGGCAGTCCCCTTATATACACAAAAGTAATCTTAACTGCAGGGAGGGTCCTGTCAACAAAGAACCCTAAACAGCTTCTAGATAGTAGCAGAGTATAAAAGTGTGGTGCCACACTCTGCTACAGGTATAAACAAAGGATTGTGTCCTGCCCCTCGAGGTGCTGCAGGTATGGCTGTGATGCCAGGCTGCCAGGCTATGTGTATGTCTATGTATTGGTTTCATAATTGTTTTGCAACTTTTGGAGTATATTAAAGTCATTTTTAGTGAGTGAAGGAAAGAAAAGAAGACTAAAAAAACATATCTTCAGGTTGAAGAGTATGATAATGACTACCAATGGTTTATGTAATATCTGGTCTCTCGGTAAGGCAAAATATTCATGTTATACTGAGGAATTAAGTTTTATTCCCAAGTCCCTCTAGCAAAAGGTATCTTTTCCTAAGAAAAGAGACCTTAATAGTCTCACCTTCATACTGGAATAGTGATGATCAACTGTAAATGTAAATTTCTACCTAATAACTCAGTTCTCTTCTGTTTGAAGTCTGTAGTTCAAATCAGGACATGTTTGAAATTTCACATGAATTAAATAAATCTGAGGAGGGGGGCTGGGGCACGAGGGAGGAGGTGGGGGTGGGGGGGGGAGATGGAGGACATGCGCGGGGGTGGGCAGAGGTATCGAAATCCGATCCAGGTATGCTGAACCAGAGACTCTCAGACATGGGGCAGAGCTACTACTTGTTCTCCCTGTGCCCAGTCGCTCATGAGGTGCCCGGGTGACATGGCGGGTTCTAGCCCTGGCCTGCCACCCCAGCAGAGCCTCATAACAAGCCAGACGACCAATGATCCCCCCCACCCCCACTCCATGGGGCCTCCCTCTAGTCACAACTCCACCCAGCAGACCAGACTATCAGAGCCCGGCTTGCGGCTGCTAGCGGCCACGCAGTTCATCAATAAATGCTTTATTTAGAGGTGATTGCAACAGTATGCCACCCGCATGGCAAGCCTGGCAAGCTGCTCGTGTAATATTTGATATGCCAAATACCAGTAACATTTATATTAGGTCATTCCCGTGACCTAATATAATGGTTTGAGGCTCTTGATGTTCCTGGAGCAAGCAGATGCCTTTGGGTTCTCCTAGCATGAGCCAGGACATATGGAGATATTACTGGTGCACGCTCTAGCAAACAGATGATTAACGGAAGATAGTGATAGTGATAGTGATCGTTAAATAAATCCCTTGGGGTTCTTGTTAAATAAAGATTCTGACTGAGTGAATCTAAGATGACCAAGACTGCATTTCTAACACAATCCCAGGCAATGCTATTGCTGCATGGACCCCTAATGCACAGCAAGTTGTTCTTCCCACCCTCTGTCTAAAAATTTCTCATTTGATCTATGCTTCACATCCTGCATGACCGGCTTGGAACTCAGCAAAAGTTTGTAAGAAATTTTCTTTTCTTCACAGCAAATCTCTCCACTGTGGTTTTACATAACTATCTGGTCTGATTCCTATCTCGTTTTCTACTTTTTTAGTTTGTCTTATTTGTTTCCTTCCTGAATCTTGACCCCACTGCCCAGTTTCTCATTCATCATCTTCTTTGATATCAGGCCTTTACATAACATGTGACTCGTTAGATTTTAAACATTAACTAATCGACCATATTTAGGCCTTCTTTAGGTGTTTAAAACTTAGAGTTGCTATTAAGCACCTTCAACAACATGACATAATTCATCTGAAGTGCACTATCATCTAGCACTAAATATATTTGTTCTGTTATATAGTTCTGTATTTAAAGAACAAGAAAAACCAAGTAGTTTTTAAAGAAGAAAAAATGGCTATATTAGAAATAGAGTATTCATGACCTAGGCAGTCATTATATAAGATGATTCTATGTTAATCAAGGTCATAATAAGCATAGTTACAGACCTGAAAACTTTAGGAGATCGTTACTTAATATCTACCCAATATTGTATTGGATGCATCCATCCAATAGCTATATTCTTGGAAACTACTAGAAAGCTAAAACTTTGACAACATACTAACTAGGTGAAGTCTTAACTTGGAAGGCCCATCTTGTCCAAGAGTGTAGAAAAACTGTATTTTACAACAATTAGAAAACATTATCTTCTAAGATTTTTAAGAGGAAAAAATCTGCAAATATAGAAGATATGACTTCGTCATAGACACATATATACTTATATAAATGTAATTTGCATGTGTTTACAAATATATTCATATATATTTTAGATATTAATGATTAAATTAGTGTCATTAAAATGGAAATTCAATGCACTAATTTAATAAGAAATTTACTGATAAATTAATTAACTATAAGAAAAATAATTTAGGAAAATTACTTATAATTCATCCCAGGGAAAAAAATGAAAAAACATGAGAGTCTTAAAAGATAATGTGAGTCTTTTAACATATGCATATTTATAGGTTCATTAATTTTAAAAGAAAAATGCTCCAAAGAATTACATTATTTAAAGAAATAAAAATTGAAATTGTTATAGGATGGAAATTTCATATGATTTTCAGATTGAAAAGTCTATTAACTTCTGAGAAGTTAGATAAAAATGTGGGAGTCAGAGGTTAGGTAAGACAGAAAATGGAACAGGGTGCTAATAATTGTCGAGGGTACTAATGCCAACCTAGAACTGAGCATTAAATAGAGGCAAAAAGGATACACATGACAACCTTTTAATGTATGTTCTGTAATCCATAGTCTGGAAGGGAAGGAAAAGAGAAAGAGAGAAAGGGAAAGAAATAAAGAACCTGCCATGGAGGTGGGCTAGGGAAGTGGGGGAGGGAACCGGGGATGTTGGTGGTGGGAGATGGGCACTGGTGGAGGGACGGGTGCTGAAACCCTGTATGACCAAAACCCAAACATGAACTTTTTAATTGTATATCTTTTTATTTGTATATCTCACGTGGTATAATAAAATACTTAAAAAAATTTCTGTAAACAAAGAATAACTGTATATAAAAGCAATGATAAGGTTAAGGTTGATTATCTGCCAGAAAATCCAAAAGTGCAGTAAACCACTCTGAGAAGATATGAGAAGTTAATCAAACACCATGTATGTGTTGTAAAAATTCAAGATTTTATTTCTAGTCCAACCATCATTTAATAGTGTCAAATTTCAAGGTTTTTCATAATCAATGTTCAATTAATTTTCTCTGAATAAATTCCTAAAAAGATAAACTCAATAACACAGAATTAAGCATTGTCCTGGATACTCAGGACAAGTATCCACCACTCCAAAGCCTCAGCAGCCTCACTCATACAAGGTGTGTGAAGCAAAACCTAAAGGTGTGAAAAAAAGTGGTAAAAATGACTTGATCACTTGACATCCCATTATTCATTAATTTGCTCTAGCAGGCACCAGAAACATTTCCATTTGTCCCTGTTACATGCCACTGTAGCCCAATGGCATCTGCTTACTCCAGGAATGCAAAGAACCTCACTCGTACACCCAATAGCTGCCACTATAACTCCAGCTGAACTACCCAGCAAAATTCTCTGGATTTCTTGGAGGCCCTGGTCACAATTATAGCCATGAAACATCTCCAAACTATAATACTAACACACAAGTAGCTAGCTAGGTTGGATGTGAATGTAATATAAAGACCAGCTAGACTGGACTAACAGATATATTAACACATAAGGTTTAACCTGAAACAATAGCTCAATACAAACCCTCATACAAGGACTTAATATCCCAATAATGAGATACAATTTTCACAAAATTTCTTTTACTGAAGTATTTGTTGCTGATCATTCCAGTAGCCATTTTTAGTAACAGCAACATAAAATAAATAGTGTGGGCCTGCTATGGGACAGAATTGAGGGTTGGTTGGGAAAATGGAGACAATGGTGGAGAGAAGGTGACAGAATTGGTGTTGGAATATTCAATGCCTGCAACAATTCATCATACACAACTTTGTAAAACATAGTGATTAAATAAAATGGGGATACATAGCTAGACCCAATAACAAATAAGGAAATTGGTATGATTAGTGTGTAGGAATTACTTGGTTTTAAAAATAATAATATAATTATATACAGTAATGATGTAAATGGTCCAAAATGGCAGAATGGAGTTGTTTCTTCCCATGATCACAACACGTACACCTATAGTGTTAATGTACTCAGAAGCAGACCCCAAGCCATATCAATAGAACTTTCACTGCAACACACAGATAGGTAGAACCTAAAACAAACAGATAAACAGACCTACTCCTATTGAGGAAGGCACCCTAACACAAGGTGTGTGATACAAAACCCAAAGGATGGATAAAAAGTACATAAAAATAATTTTTAAAAATTCCAATTTTCATTGCAGAATTTTGTACTATATTTAAGGCATGGAAACTATTAATGTGCACAGTGAAAAATAACTGGATTAAGATGATGTGATATATTTACACAGTGCAGTACTACTTTGCTAAAAGATGAAGGCTTCTTGTAATTTATGGCAATATAGATGAACTTGTAGGGGATCACATTCACTGAATAAGTTATAAGGAAGAAGATAAAAGTTCTTATAATTTTATTCATATTTTGGATCTCAATTAACCAAGTAAACAAACAAAGCAAACTCCTCATCTTCTAACAGCAGCATGGTTTTATCAAAAGACAGGGTGGAGGCATTGCATCAAGTAGGAGGAGTCTATTGGTTGGAGGCATTGCATCAGGCACGGAGAGCCTATTCGTTGGAGGCATTGAATCAGGTATGGAGTGCCTATTGGTTGGTGCAGGTGGCTACTTCACATTTTATGGTGAATGTGGTATGAGAAAGACTGAATACCTGAAGTAGTGTTGTACATTAATGTTTTCTCAGTTGAAAGAATCAATCATATTTGCAGACTACTTATAAGTAAAACTAAAATATTGTGATTTTTCTTTGATACTTTCTGGCATTAGGATAAAATCCCTGGGCTTCATACGTGCAAGGTAGATACTCTAAGGATGCGTTGTATCCAGGTCCTAAATTAAAACTTCAGATAATAATACTAGGAAGGAAAAGAAAGAATGAAAAGCTCTTCACCTGTGCTTTGTTTGCTGGAGCCTGGGTTCAATGTATACTAATTATTGCATGTTCCCCCAAGGACCACCAAAAGCAACTGCAAGACCCTAAACTCTGCTGGGTAGCAAAAGAAACTAAATAAACAACAAAAAATGTAATGGAACTTTAAGTTGTGTCATGCTAATTAAAGTGCTCTATTTTTCTGTATGGTTTCAGTAGAAGATGGGAATGTCAATTATGTGTGTTCAGTAGGAAGTGAAAGACGTTGAGAGGACCAAATAAAAGATCAAAAAAGGCAATAATGTACTTCACAAAAAAGGGTGAGGAAGAGTATTATATATATTATTATCATACTATAATAATACAAGATAAAAGCCGATCTCAAGTCCTGCTTGTCAGAGTTCCACCCTACAGTGAAGCCTGTTTCAAGCCCAGGTATACTTGAACAAGAGACACAGACACACGGGGCAGAGCTGCTATAGGCTCTCCCTGTGCTTAGCTGACTATGAGGTGTGCGGGAGGGAAGGTGGTTTCTAGCCCTGGCCCGACATCCCTATATAGCCTCCCAAGAATTCAGAGGAACCCTCACACCCTGAGGGCAGTCATCTTCAACATCCGAACTCCACAGATCATCAGAGCTCCACCCAAGAAAATAGCTGATCCCTCCCCATTGCACACAGCTGCTTTGCTTCACTACCCTGCGGTTCATCAGTAAGTGCACAAGATAAGAGCCTACCACTGAGAATATACCACTTGCACGGCAGAGCCTGGCAAGCTACCCATGTCGTATTTGATATGCCAAAAAACAGTAACGATTATAGGCCTCATTCCCATGACCTAAAGAAATGGTTTGAGACTCTTAGTGTTCCTGGAGTGAGTATATGCCCTTAGGCTACACTAGCATGCTACAGGACATATGGAGATGTTACTGGTGCCCGCTTGAGCAAATCTATGAACAACGGGAAGACAAGTGATACAAATGATATCATTATTGTACTTTTGTACTTTTATCTGGTGTTACCTTTTCAGGCGGCAGACCAGAATTCCAATTGTGGCATCCCATATGGTCCCCAGAGCACTGCCAGGAGTAATTTCTGTGCAGAGCTAGGAGCAACCACTGAGCATTGCTTGGAGTGACCCAAAAAAGAAAAAAAAAAGACATGAAACAAGAAACATTTCTTTATTTTTTTTGTGAAGTGAAGCAGTTTAACTTTTCGTTTACTTTTGGGGCCATACCTGGCTGTGCTCAGGGACCACTCCTGGAGGGCTCAGTAGACCCTATGAGATGTGGGGATGGAACCCAGACTAGCAGTCTACCAAGCAAGCTCCCTGCATACTACACTATCATTGCTACCCAGGAGCAAAGTAGTTTTTATTGAAAGAACTTGCTTGCACAACAAGCCAGATGACCCCCCCCACTCCATCAGACCCCCATTTTCCACATCTGGACTTCCCTCTCGTCAGAACTCCACCAGCGACAGCCTATCACAGCCCGTCTAGAGCGGCTGCTTGCAGGGCGGTTCATCTATAAATGCTATATTTAGAGGTGACTACAAGGGTATGCCACCTGCATGGCAAGCCTGGCAAGCTGCCCTGTTTTATTTGATATGCCAAATACCAGTAACAATTATATTGGTTCATTCCCATGAGATAATATAATGGTTTGAGGCTCTTTATGTTCCTGGAGCGAGCAGATGCCCTTGGGCTCTACTAGCATGAGACAGGACATATGGAGATATTACTGGTGCCCGCTCTAGCAAATAGATGATCAATAGGAGGATAGTGATAGTGAACTTGCTTAGAAAGATGTGAAAGGAAAGCAAAAGAGAGAAACACATGATCAAAGAAAAACACAGGCTTCTCCAGAAAGCAAATATTTAAAGAAAGAAAAGAGAAGCAGGCAAGATATGTGTTCAAGGGAGAATAAGCCTTAAGGAGCAAACCCAAACATCTCTTTTCTTACCTATAATGAGACCCAGTGATAACTTTTTTTTCACTGTCAGTTTTTTTCACTGTCAGTTCTACAGGTGGCAATTTCCTTGGAGGCTCAGAAGGAGAATCTGTTCTGTCCTGCTCCTAGTTTCTTCTTACTGACAGCATTCCTTGGCTTTTGCCCATCACTCTGATATTTGCCTCCATCTTCACATCACCTTCTCCTCTATATCTCTACTCTATCTTTTATGTTTCTTTTTTCTAAGTCTACTTAGTTATCTTTGAATCTAAGATTACATAGATTGTCTAAAGTGATCTATCTTCTCATCTTAAAGTCTTAAACATAAACATAACTGCTAAGTCATGTTTATGGAAACAAAATTTATTTATCATATGGGATTCCAGAGATTGGTACATGGGTTTATATCTGTGGTTTATATTTATCTCACTATAATAGGAATAATGAATATATAGACCATACATAAACAAAATAAAGGAAAAAAATAGGAAAAGATGATGCAAAAAAGAGCCGTATAGTCAATTCTTTTCTGTCCACCAAAATTTTAGTGAAGTAATTTGTGAATAGTTTTATTTAAAGAAATTTACAGAGGGAACCATGAGGGAAGAGGAGAAAATTATGCATTTAAGAGAGAATACAGATTTCTTCAGAGGAGAAAAGTCTGCATTAAATATTTTTCCCTTGCTTCATTCCAGCAACTAAACCTTTTACTTTGAATCTAAACTGGAATCTTTTGAGCTATTAGAAAAAGTGTCAGAAAACTATGTCAATGGCACAAGTGAGTCTCCCTACACTGCATTGCATTGCAGAGTTGAATTGTAATGTACTCATATCCATCCTTAACATATTATCTGTGACTATATGTGTTTTTTTTCCATGTGATTGGTGAAATTGTCAAGTGCAGAGTTGAACATTTGCTGTCAAGATCATAGCCTGTAAAACCAAAAAAGATTATCCTATCCTTTCTAGGAAATCTCCATGCCTTAAATTAGATGACACATTTTAAGTAGAAATGGGGAAGAAGAGAATATTATAGATTAACTCATCATGTACATGTGGATGTGTGTGAGAGAGAGGGTGGGGAAAAGAGAGAGAGAGAAAGAGAGAGAGAATGTTTTGTGAATTAAAATTAATCAGTAACTCAATAGTCTGGTTATAGACTGGCACTTTCAAATGAGATTGAAGTTCAGAGAGCTGACAAGTAAAATAACTTATTACTTCTTCAGATAAGAAATGTGGAGTCAGAATTTCCTTCAAATTTACAGAATGTCCTAGAAGAAATATTTACAATTATATGTTACACTCATTGGACTGGAGACTTAAGACGCAATAAATACTACCATTTAAAAAATAAAATATGTATATCTAACTTGCATACTACTTCTACTAGGGTACAATTTGGACTTTATTTTATTTCCACTTCTATCATAAGCTACATTAAATCATTTTTGCAGAAATAGAGGTGTATACCCATACATAGACAGTACATAAGAATGATAAAAGAGTTGAGCAAAAAAAAATTAAATCTCATGAGTAGCTATATTTTTAGGAGGATGGTCAGGCTTTGCATTAGGTAGTCTTTATAAGATACTTGTGGAGTACCTTAAAAGGTCATGTAAATGGCAATGATGGTCACAGCTCTCAAAAGCAACAGTCACAATGAGCTAACTTGGTTATTTCACCACCTGCCTTTCACTTATTTGATATAAAGACTGAGAAGTTTGTTCCTCATTTCTCCATGTCAGACTTCTGGACAAGGGACTTGACTGCAGCTCTCTCCAGTCCCAGGTACCACCAACTGCTTTCACTGACTTGCTCTCTGACTCCAGGAGTGAACTGAACTCTGAATTTATAGGTCACATGGCTAAATACTCAAGAATCTGATGTCCTGGCTTTCTTTGACTTCTCTTTTTTTCCCTTTTGCCAATTCTACACCAAAAAAGAAACTGAGGAGTCCCCCACATAATTTTAATTAATATTTGTCTGAGTTGTCTTGGAATTCATATGGAGGATTTATCACTTGGTGATTTTAAACCAACTTCTTCACAAAGAGAGCTGACAAAAATAGGGGCACACAACACCCTCCCTCACCCCCCTCCACACACACCCCTTCACTCCGTCCTCACTTCTTTATTCTTCATCTTTTCTGCCTATCTTGGAAAGAAATATTCCAAGATGCCTTCAATAATTAATGGAATAACAGGTGGGGAGAGAACTGTGGACTCTACAAACAGATAACACAGCAGAAAGCATATTGATGTAATAAACTTAAATTTATTTTGACCACTGTAATAAGGGAAGTTACAACCTTGACAGAGACCTAGCCTTATCTCAGGGAGTTAGGGAAAGACATTTAAAGGGTTTTATCATTTAAGGAAGATTTTTTTTAAGAACAAGGAGCTGATTGGATCAGATAAAGGTTTTTACATGATACTTTAAGAATTAGGATGATTTTAAAGCCAATCACGATAAGAAAATTCTTTGTTTGATAAGTGAGATATTTGCCCAAGGGAACAATTTATTTATCCTGTGAGGGAGACTTATTTACCCAGATGAGCAAACTGTTTGTTCCCATAAATTGATTTGCAGAATCTCCCTGAAGCAAACCACAAACAATTTATTGTTTTACAGTCTTATCTGTCTGGACAAGAGTTATGTCAGTTTGGCACAGGTGACCTCTGTTAAGCTCAGTATCTATATAAAGTTTCAGAAGGGTCTTCATTATTGTGTGTGTTATGTTTTGGTTTGTTTTTATTTTGTAGCCACACATGGTAATTCTTAGGGGCCACTCCCAGGGTCACTCCCAGCTATGAATTAAGAATTTACTCCTGGCAGTGTTTTAGGGACTACATGGGTTTTGTATGATATGGGATTCTGGGGACTGAATCCTGGTTGGACACATATAAGGCAAGTGCTCCCATTATAATATTGCTCCAGTCCTTCATTCTTAAAGATCTTACCCCTATAATTTATCTTGGAATTCCAGACTTGTTCATCATATATCCAAATAAATGTTCTTGAAAAGAAGTGTCTAAAAATAAAACAGCATTCAAAAAAAATATTAAAACAGCATTCAAAAAAAACTCAGTTAAATCATCCTCTCATGTGGTTACAAACATCTCATTCAGCATATGCTTAAGCTTATTTTGCTTTCTGGACTGGACTGCCTTCTTTGGATGAAAAAGTTAAATGCTATGTGCTTAGAAGCTAACTAACTGGACTGCATGGAGAAGAGGGTAAAAGGCACCCTTAAAAATCACATCTTTAACCTATCTCTACACAGTGTTCAGTATCTCAGACAAGGGAAAAAACACAAAATACGCACATGAATGACCATATTTTGGGAGCCTGACTCTGCTCACGGAAGCCTGATGTTCTGTGTGACTGTGTTTTGACTCCACAAAGATGGGCTCATCTCTATTGTGCAAGTGGACACTTCAATTTTGTTAAATCCACCTAGAGACTATTGCCCACAAAATTTAACTTCTTTGTTTCAATGACAGTCATGATTAGACTGAGTTTGTTGTGATAATTTTTTCCTGTATTTAAAACTACAGTGAGCCTAAGAAATAGTATAAGATGTAAGCACTTCCCGGATCCATCCCCAGAAAACACAAAAGCAAACAAACAGAAATAATCTGCACCTTGAGCATAATCAAGGGAAAACCTGCACAAAGTTCGGAATAATGCTTAGCACTGCTGAGTTGGACCCTTGTTAAGAATGAATTTTTTGCCACCATGCACAGTCAATAACTGGCACATAGATTGGTTAAAATAAAATATTGAGGAAAAACTCAGTGCTGAGGTTTCTCTAGCTGGGACCTATCCCTGGACTTGGAAACTGGAACCAGGCTATAGGTATAGGGATTATAATGCTGGATGACAGGCCTAGCTAGCTTGGGAGAGTTCCAGTTTTATCCACTCACATCTTAATCTATTTAGATGTTCTTAAGCCAGGGTTCATACACATGAGATCTCTCTTCTATGGAAACACTGATGGAGGGTGTGGCAGTTACAGAAGTCACCTTGACTCTGAATGAGTAACTTCTGACTTATTATTATGCATCTACTAAAACTTCTATGTTATCTAAATTGGGCACAACTCCTCTTTACACCCACTGGACCTAGAGTGGGACAATTAGAATTTACCAGGAGACTGCCACCCTGGCTATGTTGAGACTGTCCTTTAAGATTATAGGAAGGATCACACTAGTTTGCCCTCAAGCAGGCGAGTGTGACCCTTTCAGTACATGGAGAACAAGATACTCAGAATCACCCTGGTACAGATAATAAATAAGAAGGATCTTATAGGTACCATCTAGATTACATGAAGCCAGTGAAATTAAGATGTATTACTTTATATCAGCCCCCTCTCTTTAGTGTTTTACATAAGAGATAATCTCAGAAGAAGGGATTAGTCCTCAGTGTAATCCTTTGTTTATACCTATAATAGGGTGTGGCCCCACCCTTCTATACTCTTCTACTATCTAGAAGCTGTTTAGGCTTCTTTGTTGACAGGACCCTGGCTGTGAACAGTTAGAATTACTTTGGTGTATATAAGAGGACTGACTTGGGACACTGGCCCCCTTTTAGGGTAGGTCTCCTTTTTTGGTAGGACTCTCGGGTGAGATTCTCTCTCTCTTTGGTAGGAGACTTGGGCCCTTGTGTATGGTCTAAGTTCTGATCAGAGGTAGAGTTCTTTCATTATATTGGATTACAGTGGTAGAACTTTTGTACTATTAAAAGTCTTCTTGGAATTGCGCCAAACTCCTGAGTTTTCATCCGTTCCCCAGTGGTCTTGGAGGTAGAAGAGAACTTCTGTCCTGATACTGTTGGGGACCCCAGTGGCTCCCTGACATTATACTTTTTGTAAAAATGAGCAGTTGCTTACATAATAGGTTGTAAATCCTTTTCACTTAATCCAGAGCAAGCAAACCTGGGTGCAGAAGCGGAATAAAGGATCAAGCTGAAATAGGTGCTTGTTAGTTCAATTTTCTTTCCAATAATTTCCCAACCTGAGTTAGACATTACTTGCATTGTGATTTGGTGACCACAAGTTTTTCCTTTTCCTGTAACTTGACCCCAGGCATTTTTTACCCCTTCCTTTCTTTTAACATACACTTACTCACTTTCCCTTCACACCCCCTCAAAAATTAATTTATTAAAGTATGAATTTTTTATCCTGCCCATTCTCCTGGAAACTATTTTTTCTTAAATTTTTATGTAAATTCTGAAATGCTTTATTTACTTCATCAGTCTTTAATAAAGTGCTAATATGAATCCTGAACTCTAGTCCCTATATTATTTGGTGCCCAGTCTCTAAATAATAGCACATTCTGCATATATTTTCTTCTGAGGTTATTTTATCATTCAGGATCATGTTTTTTCACCATAATTTGATAAAAAAGTTAACCAACTCTTTTGTACTTTCCTTTCTCCAGTCTTTTTATCCTTATTTTCTATCTCATGAAGCTTCTTAGTGTTTTCTTTTTTCTGTGTCTGTTTAGGTTTTTGGTTTTGTTTGTTTTATATCAAGTTCTTTAAACAAAATGCCAACATGCCAGTCCTGGCTGTTCTCTGACACCTATTGGAAGGTCACTTCTAGCAGTTGTCACTGATGTTCACATCCTACAAGCATGTAAAGGAGATTACTAGCAATGACAAGTATCCAAGCCACCACCACAAAAGGCTTGAAGTAACCTGCTTCTGTTTCTTTATGACGAGTAAACAGATACCATCAGAGATTCTTTGCAGATCTAGTTAACAAGGATTTCAAAAGGAAAAGGTTTCATTTTTTAAAAATTTGTATATATTTTTCTTTATTACCCCCAAAATTCCTAGCAACTCCTGAGATATTAAATCCTGGTGCTTGCCATTCTTCTGTAGAAGTGAAGGCTGTTCTGAAGTCTTCTTATCCAAAGGTTCCCTCTCAATGTTTCTTCGCAAATATTTGGTATATCACATGTTCATTTGGGCTCTTTCTTTCTTCATGAAAAATAAACAGGGGAGGGCTAGAGTGATATTCCAGTGGGTAGGACACTTGCCTCTCATGATGCCCACATGGGTTCAATCCCTGGCATCACGTATGGCTCCCCAGCACCACCAAGAGTAACCCCTGAGCATTGCTAGGTGTGATCCAAAAAAGCAAAACAAAACTTTAAAAAAATGGGGATAGACCAAGTTGGGCCATACCTAGTGGTATTCCTGGACAATTCCTGGCTCTGTACTGAGGAAACCATCTGTGATACTTGGTTTGAACCAGGATCATGACTTCTTGTCAGAAAATGATTCGCTGCTGATGAGCTGAGGGGACAGTTGCATTTTCCATCATATATCAGAGAGCAGGAACAATCCCGTTCTGCCCCAGTGGAACCAGTAGCTGGCAGCTAGATAAAGACTAAGAGTCCAGCAAAGTTCCAAAAAGGTTTTACTCACACAACTTCTGGCATTACAATTCAAAGCTAGGAAACCCCCCCAAACTTCTAATTCCTAGCCGAACCCAAACCACGTTTTCAGGTCAGACCAAGATGGCCACTGGACCCTGTACCATGTGCTCTAGGCTCCCTCCCCCACCCTAGCCCTGTTCTTGGTTGGTCAGACAAAAAGCCAGTCACTTCCAGGTCCATGAACCTGGCAGGTCGTTCAAATGCTAAACCGTCAGAGCCAAGATCTGTCTCGCAAACTTTCCTGCAGGCACTTGTAGAGATGGGGAAGGGCATCTGGGATGAAATGCACCTCAGAATTAATGCATGGGGATTAGTACCATGAATATCATGCAGCCAGGTATATATTTCTTCAAATGCACATGAGATCTTTATCTTCAGTTCAGGGTAGTTTTGGTTACTCAGCCTGTAGAATTATTGAGAGTTATGATGCTTGCCAGGACACAAACAGCATTCCTTTCTGATTTAGTTATGACTATTTTATTTAAAGGAGGATCCAACACAGCCAGGTAGATCCTGGTAAGGTTGTCCAGTCCTCGGAGAAGATCATGGGAGTATGAAAGAAAATATTTTAACCAGCAAACACAGAATTCATGATAAGAATATTCTACCACATAGAGAGTCACAGATCCAAACTGTCTTCCTGCTCTCTGTCTATAATGTGACCTGCAGGAGATAGCTCTAGGCAAGATGCAGAGGCTCTGGGCAGCTATGACCAGGGAGGCGACCAGGACATGTCCTCCAACTACTACTAAAGCCACAAGCAGTGCAATCACCTACCTCCCTAACCAAGGGTGCTTGTGTATTACTTATCACCAGCCTGAGATTGCTTGTTTATGATGGAAGGATACAAGTCTCAGAGCTATTTTAGGCTAATAGGGAAGTTATGAACATTTTTCTCTCATCACTACCTGGAGCTGACTTGTTACTTTCTCTTTCAAACTTTAAAATTGTGAATCCATTCTTATACTTATGTATTGCCTCTGCTTTTCTCACGAATCCTGCATTCTACACACACACACACACACACACACACACACACACACACTCATGTATTGCCTCTGTTTTTCTCACGAATCCTGCACTACACACACACACACACACACACACACACACTCACAGACATTTTTTAAAGGTGCCCATCAAATAAATTATTGCTTTCTAGAGCCTGCATGGTTCAGAGTTGAATTTTGATGCAATTCACTTGAGACTAACCTCTTGATTACCATTAGACTGGCCTGGTTAATTACAACAGAATACATATATGCTCAATCATAGCAGTTCACTGTGAAAAACTATATTGGAAGTGACTCAGGGGAAAGCAGTCTTTTAAATTGTATGCTATATCTAGCTTCTGAGGCTCTGAGTCAAATTGCCTCCTCCACTCATATGATAAGTGAAGTCTGCAGCAATGAGATCATTTCAAAAAGCAATGACTCACTATCAATTTTGGCTTGAAGCTAGTCATTCAGAAAAAACTCCTTTCTGAATTTTATGTGTGTGTGTGTGTGAAACAGAGAGTGAGTAAGAAACAGAAAGATAGACTAATAGGTAGATACACAAGCCCTACATGGATGGAAGCTCTGCATTCAGCTAGTTTAGTTTTGTTAACACAAAAGTGGATTTTCCTGGGTTCTTGAGAATTGTATGAAAGATTTGCATACAAAACTCAGATGGTTGAAAGTTATCTTATTGCACAGATGAATCCAGATCCCTTCTCAGTTGTCTAGGCCTCTCTGTTACCTGTGAATGACAGCCTGGACCTGTCCCATGTGGTACTTGCCTCCCGTGGTACGATGGCCAGTCCAGTCCCTGTGCTGGTCTCTCTAGCTCGTGTGCATTTTCCCAACCTCCAGTAAAAATCACATACATGTGGGCAAAATCCTTGTGTTCCGTACCTGCCTCTGGGCCTCCCAACTGTTCCCCACCAGTCCCTGTTGTCCTGTTCTGGCTTTACTTAATCTCCAGCCATGACCTGTGCATATGAAACTCCTGTGCTCAGTAACTTACCACCACCTGGGCATCTGAGTCCTGCCTGGGTCTGAGCTATCCTAGGTGTCCAATCCCTGCCTGAGACCTGAGACCTGCCTGGCTGGGTTTCCCAGCCATGCCTGTATTGCCCTTGCCTGGTCTTGAATGACCTACCTGTACTGGGCCCTGTATCTGGGCATGCCGCCCTACCTGATTCAGGGAGTGAGTCCAGAAAGTATGTGCTCAGAAAGAGAGCAATCTGGCAAGTGAAAGAGACATAGAGAGAGTGAGAGAGAGACAGAGACAGAGACAGAGACAGAGACAGAATCAGAGACAGAGAGGGGGACATAGAGAGACACTGGTGCTCCATTTTATCAGTTGCCAAATCACACTCCCCAAGTGTCCCCTTCTACATTCTGATTGGCTACTTGTTCCATGGATGTGATGTTTGGCTAAAGTGAACTGCCTTTCTGCACCTTAGTTCTCAGCTGTGTCAGTTTGGGATGTTCTACATAGAGAGTGTTTTGCTAGGATGTTGTTAAGGGGAAAGATTTTGAACTTTTGGTGTCGTCTTTAAAATTCTTAGTTTAGAGCCTTTTATCCTGCAGAAATTCATCCTCTCTTCAGGGCATCCAGCCTTTGCCAGGCAGGTACTGGGGCTACTCATAGTCTTATCAGGCCTCAGTACCTTCATCTCCCAAGGGATTTAGTCTTCATAGTTCTGACTGGTGACCTAGTAACTTACTCAATTCTCTTCAAGAAGAGTTCTTCTTTTATTCCCTCTAGAAACCCATTGCTGGAGTACTGTTAGCTACTTGTTGCTTTATTTCTTTTATAGTAATCATTCAATGACAATCCAATCTTTAGATTTCCCAGTTAAAGGACAATGGCCTTTGTAGTCAAACCAAGCCTGTAAATAAATTCTTACTTGTTCTTCATTTCCTCCTGGATTTTTAAATAGCTGAGATTCTATTAATGTGGAATAAAAGGAACTGTAGTAAAGGGAAAGAGAATCAGGAAAGAGCATCTTTCCATTTTCACTTCTCATAATATGGTAGTGATAAGGAATAGATTGCAATTGTGATTCATCATTATTGATTATAGATAGCACTTTATCTTTTACATGTGTACTAAGATATGTAAAACGAGTTCTCTCTCACTTGACATCTCTCAATGTTTATGTATTCATATTATTGATATCATTAACACCAATTTAGAAGTAAGTGATGTTGCTATTCCTGGGGTTAAGGGGCTTGCTGCATTCATGAGTGAGCAGAATAGGTTGGTCTTTATGTCCTTATTCTCTAAACTAAGGGTATCAGTGAATCAGCATCACAGCATCATCTAGGAGCATGTTAGAAATGCTCACTGGCCACACTAGAGTTGCAAATAGAGGCTGCAACTTAATTGGATTTCAGACCATCCCTTGGCACAACACTTTGAGAAGCATTCCCTTGATCATTTTTCTATAGGATCTTGTGTATTGACTATCATTGACCATTTCTTTCTTCTTCAAAGTGCCTCACTAGCTTCACTTTCAAGGAGTTGGACCATTCGATTTAAGAATGACAAATCTAAAGATCTCAATTTATTCCAGGTTTTTCATCAGTCTAAGAATTTATTATGCTTATTTACCAACAGTATCATTTCCAGAAAACAAAAGCAAGCCTAAAGTGCAGAAAGCAAGGTTGGAAAAAAATGTGCTCAATAGACTATTTCCTGAGCCATCTGATTTCAAGAGCTGTTCCCCAAAAGCACAAGCGATTAGGACTAAATTTTAAGGGGACTAAGGAGAGCTACAAATCCAGTCATTTTTGCTTTCTGTTGTTAATGTAATCTAGCAGGTAGACAGATAGGATTTGCTTCATTTGTCTCAGGGCTCTCGTACACTTTGTTGTGAAAATTTCACCATAAAAGATATGGTTTAAAACTGTCTATCTTAAAAGAACATCTGTCACCAGGAGGTCTAGACTAGCTGTGTTATAATTTTATAGTAGTTCTCTACAAAGACAACTGACTCAGGAAACCACAGATGGAATTCTGTCTGCCCAATCCTTTCCTAGCCCTCCTGCTCCCACTGATCATCAGAAGGTTTACTAATTCCCTCAACACCAAATAAAATCATTCTGGAAAGTAATCTCACTTGCCTGTATTCTGATGGGGTAACACATACTTGTTTCTAAGACTTACCCCTCGGCCTATGATAAGAAATCACTTCTGGCAGTGTTTGGGGCACCATATTCAGTATCAGGAATCAAAGCAGGGTCAACAGTGTGCATAGAAAATATTTGCCCTTAAACCCTGTATTATCTCCTCAGCTTTAAGTTAGTTTTTACTTAGGATAAATACCTAGGAGTGTAACTTCTACACTCCTGTATGTCAATAAATTTTTGAGGGGTCACACCCAGTAATACTCAGGGTTACTCATGGCTTGTACTCAGAAATTACTCCTTGTGGTGCTTGGGGGACTATATGGGATGCCAGGGATCAAACCCTGGTCAGCCATATGCGAGGCAAGTGCCCTACCCTCTGTGCTGTAACTTTGGTCCCCCAGTTAATCTATTTTTTAAGTTTTTTTTTTTTTAATCCCATTCTTTTTTCTGTTGATTTTACTAAGCATTTTCATCTCATTGGGTATAATAAAAATTATGTTGGAGAAAATGCAATTGATTATAAGTATTATGTGTAAGAAAATATGGACATAACAGTCTAGAGCCAGAGAAGAAAGAGGATTTATCCTCTCTCTCCTATGTCAATGTTGAGTAAGTCTTAAATAAATAAAATTTATTTAAGTCTTAAATAAAATTTAAGAATTAGGG